>JAJJWW010011629.1:0-112720 GCA_023531295.1 Papaver armeniacum
AAAAAATAGGAGAAGATGTTAGTGTGTTGGAAACAAGAGTCCAGCAGGCAGAGAAAGGGTAAGATCTTGTTTTTTTTTTTTGATTTTTTCTTTTTTTTTTTCTTTTTTTTTTCCGATTTTTTCTGATTTTTAGTATGGTTGTGAATCCTAGTATGGATTTTAGTAAGTATGGTTCTGATTTTTGTTTTCTGATCTTGTTAAGATCTATGGCTAATGTAAATCCTAGCTACACTTTGGATGCAGTTGTACTTGTTTTTTTTAGCATGCAGTTGTTAAGATCTATGGCTAATCTGATTTTAGCATGCAGTTGTACTTGTTTTTTTGGTTGTGAATCCTAGCTACACTTTGGATGACCTTATTGTGTTTAGACTTTGAATTTCACACTGAGTGTTCATGATTTGGGATTGTTTTAGGTGTTTGACCATCTGCCTATATGCTGAATGTTGTAATAGCTTTCCTGGCGATAGTTTCATTGCGAGTTTTAATAGTTTCATTGTAGTTTGATGTCCATTAACCGTATTGGTAGTTCTTGCAAAGGGTTGTCCTTTTTAATGTTAATCTGGAGGTGTTTTAGTAATAGCTTCCCATACATATGATTTACAAACTAATCCAGGTTCTTATATAAATTGACATCAATGGGTGTGTATGACGGGAGACGAGATATCTGAAGTGGCGATAGTTTCATTGCGAATTTTATTTGGATCTTACCTATATCTCATGGCTGAAGCCTTGTGCTTGACCCGTCCTGTGTTCTTAGGTTGATTTTCTTCTTTGTTTTTTCTAGTGTTTTAAGGATTTTGTGCTGGTTTTTGATGTTTAAGCGTCGAAACTCGGTGGTGAAGCTTTGAGCTTGAACCGTCTTTTTCTAAGTTTTGTAAGTGCATTATTTGATCTCATATGGTATTGAAATATCCAGGTTTGATCTGTTTTACTAGTTCTTGTGGAGGTTTGGAATCCATGAACAGACAGATTGGTAGTTTGATGTCTATTTAATGAGTTTATTTAAAGGAGAAGATACTTGCAAATCAAGTTAGGTTTTGGTTTTGGTTTTCTTTAAAAACTAGTAAAACACCTAAAAGGAATTTACCCATAAATAAAACTCTAAAAATATTTTAGGAATTAATTTCCTAAAGAAAAACTCGCCAAAAAATAAATCCGAGTAGAAGAGGAACTTGGTGCATGGCATACGCGCATATCGCATGGGTCAAAATTTGTATTTTTGATCTCAAGTTGTTGAATTAACTGAGTTTGAGCAGCCCGTTCCTCCAAGGGATGGCATCGAGAATCACCCTATTGTTGAATATTTTGGGTTTGATCCTACTATCTTTCCGTTGTTAAAGCCTGATCAAAAATTTGACATAATGTTGACATGATTCAAAGATCTTGTGGTGAAGTGAAACACGTAAGGGGGCTTTTGCAAGTTTTAAGGCTGTTACCTATGGGTTTATGCAGTGGACTGCTAGCAGCATTCATGCCTGTACAGCAACACAGAAAAAAAATAGGAGAAGATGTTAGTGTGTTGGAAACAAGAGTCCAGCAGGCAGAGAAAAGGGTAAGATCTTTTTTTTTTTTCTGATTTTTTCTTTTTTTTTTTCTTTTTTTTTTTCCGATTTTTTCTGATTTTTAGTATGGTTGTGAATCCTAGTATGGATTTTAGTAAGTATGGTTCTGATTTTTGTTTTATGATCTTGTTAAGATCTATGGCTAATGTAAATCCTAGCTACACTTTGGATGCGGTTGTAGTTGTTTTTTTAGCATGCGATTGTTAAGATCTATGGCTAATCCGATTTTAGCATGCGGTTGTACTTGTTTTTTTGGTTGTGAATCCTAGCTACACTTTGGATGACCTTATTGTGTTTAGACTTTGAATTTCACACTGAGTGTTCATGATTTGGGATTGTTTTAGGTGTTTGACCATCCGCCTATATCTTTGAATGTTGTAATAGCTTTCCGGCGATAGTTTCATTGCGAGTTTTAATAGTTTCATTGTAGTTTGATGTCCATTAACCGTATTGGTAGTTCTTGCAAAGGGTTGTCCTTTTTAATGTTAATCTGGAGGTGTTTTAGTAATAGCTTCCCATACATATGATTTACAAACTAATCCAGGTTCTTATATAAATTGACATCAATGGGTGTGTATGTCAGGGAGACGAGATATCTGAAGTGGCGATAGTTTCATTGCGAATTTTATTTGGATCTTACCTATATCTCATGGTTGAAGCCTTGTGCTTGACCCGTCCAGTGTTCTTAGGTTGATTTTCTTCTTTGTTTTTTCTAGTGTTTTAAGGATTTTGTCTTTGGTTTTTGATGTTTAAGTGTCGAAACTCGGTGGTCAAGCTTTGAGCTTGAACCGTCTTTTTCTAAGTTTTGTAAGTGCATTATTTGATCTCATATGGTATGGAAATATCCGGTTTGATCTGTTTTACTAGTTCTTGTGGAGGTTTGGAATCCATGAAAAGTATTGGTAGTTTGATGTCTATTTAATGAGTTTATTTAAAGGAGAAGATACTTGCAAATCAAGTTAGGTTTTGGTTTTGGTTTTCTTTAAAAACTAGTAAAACACCTAAAAGGAATTTACCCATAAATAAAACTCTAAAAATATTTTAGGAATTAATTTCCTAAAGAAAAACTCGCCCAAAAAATAAATCCGAGTAGAAGAGGAACTTGGTGCATGGCATACGCGCATATCGCATGGGTCAAAATTTGTATTTTTGATCTCAAGCTGTTGAATTAACTGAGTTTGAGCAGCCCGTTCCTCCAAGGGATGGCATCGAGAATCACCCTATTGTTGAATATTTTGGGTTTGATCCTACTATCTTTCCGTTGTTAAAGCCTGATCAAAAATTTGACATAATGTTGACATGATTCAGCATCTTCAGGGTGAAGCTGAAACACAAAAGGGGGCTTTTGCAAGTTTTAAGGCTGTTACCTATGGGTTTATGCAGTGGACTGCTAGCAGCATTCATGCCTGTACAGCAACACAGAAAAAAATAGGAGAAGATGTTAGTGTGTTGGAAACAAGAGTCCAGCAGGCAGAGAAAAGGGTAAGATCTTGTTTTTTTTTTCTTCTGATTTTTTCTTTTTTTTTTTTTTTTTTTTCCGATTTTTTTTTATTTTTAGTATGGTTGTGAATCCTAGTATGGATTTTAGTAAGTATGGTTCTGATTTTTGTTTTCTGATCTTGTTAAGATCTATGGCTAATGTAAATCCTAGCTACACTTTGGATGCAGTTGTACTTGTTTTTTTAGCATGCAGTTGTTAAGATCTATGGCTAATCTGATTTTAGCATGCAGTTGTACTTGTTTTTTTGGTTGTGAATCCTAGCTACACTTTGGATGACCTTATTGTGTTTAGACTTTGAATTTCACACCGAGTGTTCATGATTTGGGATTGTTTTAGGTGTTTGACCATCTGCCTATATGCTTTGAATGTTGTAATAGCTTTCCGGCGATAGTTTCATTGCGAGTTTTAATAGTTTCATTGTAGTTTGATGTCCATTAACCGTATTGGTAGTTCTTGCAAAGGGTTGTCCTTTTTAATGTTAACTGGAGGTGTTTTAGTAATAGCTTCCCATACATATGATTTACAAACTAATCCAGGTTCTTATATAAATTGACATCAATGGGTGTGTATGTCAGGGAGACGAGATATCTGAAGTGGCGATAGTTTCATTGCGAATTTTATTTGGATCTTACCTATATCTCATGGCTGAAGCCTTGTGCTTGACCCGTCCAGTGTTCTTAGGTTGATTTTCTTCTTTGTTTTTTCTAGTGTTTTAAGGATTTTGTGCTGGTTTTTGATGTTTAAGCTGTCGAAACTCGGTGGTCAAGCTTTGAGCTTGAACCGTCTTTTTCTAAGTTTTGTAAGTGCATTATTTGATCTCATATGGTATGGAAATATCCGGTTTGATCTGTTTTACTAGTTCTTGTGGAGGTTTGGAATCCATGAACAGTATTGGTAGTTTGATGTCTATTTAATGAGTTTATTTAAAGGAGAAGATACTTGCAAATCAAGTTAGGTTTTGGTTTTGGTTTTCTTTAAAAACTAGTAAAACACCTAAAAGGAATTTACCCATAAATAAAACTCTAAAAATATTTTAGGAATTAATTTCCTAAAGAAAAACTCGCCCAAAAAATAAATCCGAGTAGAAGAGGAACTTGGTGCATGGCATACGCGCATATCGCATGGGTCAAAATTTGTATTTTTGATCTCAAGCTGTTGAATTAACTGAGTTTGAGCAGCCCGTTCCTCCAAGGGATGGCATCGAGAATCACCCTATTGTTGAATATTTTGGGTTTGATCCTACTATCTTTCCGTTGTTAAAGCCTGATCAAAAATTTGACATAATGTTGACATGATTCAGCATCTTCAGGGTGAAGCTGAAACACAGAAGGGGGCTTTTGCAAGTTTTAAGGCTGTTACCTATGGGTTTATGCAGTGGACTGCTAGCAGCATTCATGCCTGTACAGCAACACAGAAAAAAAATAGGAGAAGATGTTAGTGTGTTGGAAACAAGAGTCCAGCAGGCAGAGAAAAGGGTAAGATCTTGTTTTTTTTTTCTTCTGATTTTTTCTTTTTTTTTTCTTTTTTTTTTTCCGATTTTTTCTGATTTTTAGTATGGTTGTGAATCCTAGTATGGATTTTAGTAAGTATGGTTCTGATTTTTGTTTTCTGATCTTGTTAAGATCTATGGCTAATGTAAATCCTAGCTACACTTTGGATGCAGTTGTACTTGTTTTTTAGCATGCAGTTGTTAAGATCTATGGCTAATCTGATTTTAGCATGCAGTTGTACTTGTTTTTTTGGTTGTGAATCCTAGCTACACTTTGGATGACCTTATTGTGTTTAGACTTTGAATTTCACACCGAGTGTTCATGATTTGGGATTGTTTTAGGTGTTTGACCATCTGCCTATATCTTGAATGTTGTAATAGCTTTCTGGCGATAGTTTCATTGCGAGTTTTAATAGTTTCATTGTAGTTTGATGTCCATTAACCGTATTGGTAGTTCTTGCAAAGGGTTGTCCTTTTTAATGTTAATCTGGAGGTGTTTTAGTAATAGCTTCCCATACATATGATTTACAAACTAATCCAGGTTCTTATATAAATTGACATCAATGGGTGTGTATGTCAGGGAGACGAGATATCTGAAGTGGCGATAGTTTCATTGCGAATTTTATTTGGATCTTACCTATATCTCATGGTGAAGCCTTGTGCTTGACCCGTCCTGTGTTCTTAGGTTGATTTTCTTCTTTGTTTTTTCTAGTGTTTTAAGGATTTTGTGCTGGTTTTTGATGTTTAAGTTTGTCGAAACTCGTGGTCAAGCTTTGAGCTTGAACCGTCTTTTTTCTAAGTTTTGTAAGTGCATTATTTGATCTCATATGGTATGGAAATATCCGGTTTGATCTGTTTTACTAGTTCTTGTGGAGGTTTGGAATCCATGAACAAGTATTGGTAGTTTGATGTCTATTTAATGAGTTTATTTAAAGGAGAAGATACTTGCAAATCAAGTTAGGTTTTGGTTTTGGTTTTCTTTAAAAACTAGTAAAACACCTAAAAGGAATTTACCCATAAATAAAACTCTAAAAATATTTTAGGAATTAATTTCCTAAAGAAAAACTCGCCCAAAAAATAAATCCGAGTAGAAGAGGAACTTGGTGCATGGCATACGCGCATATCGCATGGGTCAAAATTTGTATTTTTGATCTCAAGTCGTTGAATTAACCGAGTTTGAGCAGCCCGTTCCTCCAAGGGATGGCATCGAGAATCACCCTATTGTTGAATATTTTGGGTTTGATCCTACTATCTTTCTGTTGTTAAAGCCTCGATCAAAAATTTGACATAATGTTGACATGATTCAGCATCTTCAGGGTGAAGCTGAAACACAGAAGGGGGCTTTTGCAAGTTTTAAGGCTGTTACCTATGGGTTTATGCAGTGGACTGCTAGCAGCATTCATGCCTGTACAGCAACACAGAAAAAAAATAGGAGAAGATGTTAGTGTGTTGGAAACAAGAGTCCAAAGAGGCGAGAGAAAAGGGTAAGATCTTGTTTTTTTTTTTTTCTTTTTTTTTTCTTTTTTTTAGTATGGTTGTGAATCCTAGTATGGATTTTAGTAAGTATGGTTCTGATTTTTGTTTTCTGATCTTGTTAAGATCTATGGCTAATGTAAATCCTAGCTACACTTTGGATGCAGTTGTACTTGTTTTTTTTAGCATGCAGTTGTTAAGATCTATGGCTAATCTGATTTTAGCATGCAGTTGTACTTGTTTTTTTGGTTGTGAATCCTAGCTACACTTTGGATGACCTTATTGTGTTTAGACTTTGAATTTCACACTCGAGTGTTCATGATTTGGGATTGTTTTAGGTGTTTGACCATCCGCCTATATATCTTTGAATGTTGTAATAGCTTTCTGGCGATAGTTTCATTGCGAGTTTTAATAGTTTCATTGTAGTTTGATGTCCATTAACCGTATTGGTAGTTCTTGCAAAGGGTTGTCCTTTTTAATGTTAATCTGGAGGTGTTTTAGTAATAGCTTCCCATACATATGATTTACAAACTAATCCAGGTTCTTATATAAATTGACATCAATGGGTGTGTATGTCAGTGAGACGAGATATCTGAAGTGGCGATAGTTTCATTGCGAATTTTATTTGGATCTTACCTATATCTCATGGTGAAGCCTTGTGCTTGACCCGTCCTGTGTTCTTAGGTTGATTTTCTTCTTTGTTTTTTCTAGTGTTTTAAGGATTTTGTCTTTGGTTTTTGATGTTTAAGCTGTCGAAACTCTCGTGGTCAAGCTTTGAGCTTGAACCGTCTTTTTTTCTAAGTTTTGTAAGTGCATTATTTGATCTCATATGGTATGGAAATATCCGGTTTGATCTGTTTTACTAGTTCTTGTGGAGGTTTGGAATCCATGAACAGTATTGGTAGTTTGATGTCTATTTAATGAGTTTATTTAAAGGAGAAGATACTTGCAAATCAAGTTAGGTTTTGGTTTTGGTTTTCTTTAAAAACTAGTAAAACACCTAAAAGGAATTTACCCATAAATAAAACTCTAAAAATATTTTAGGAATTAATTTCCTAAAGAAAAACTCGCCCAAAAAATAAATCCGAGTAGAAGAGGAACTTGGTGCATGGCATACGCGCATATCGCATGGGTCAAAATTTGTATTTTTGATCTCAAGTTGTTGAATTAACTGAGTTTGAGCAGCCCGTTCCTCCAAGGGATGGCATCGAGAATCACCCTATTGTTGAATATTTTGGGTTTGATCCTACTATCTTTCCGTTGTTAAAGCCTCGATCAAAAATTTGACATAATGTTGACATGATTCGGCATCTTGTGGTGAAGTTTGAAACACGTAAGGGGGCTTTTGCAAGTTTTAAGGTCATGTTACCTATGGGTTTATGCGGTGGACTTGCTAGCAGCATTCATGCCTGTACAGCAACACAGAAAAAAATAGGAGAAGATGTTAGTGTGTTGGAAACAAGAGTCCAGCAGGCAGAGAAAAGGGTAAGATCTTGTTTTTTTTTTTTTTTTTTTTTTTTTTTTTTTTTTTTCCGATTTTTTTCGATTTTTAGTATGGTTGTGAATCCTAGTATGGATTTTAGTAAGTATGGTTCGATTTTTGTTTTTCGATCTTGTTAAGATCTATGGCTAATGTAAATCCTAGCTACACTTTGGATGCAGTTGTACTTGTTTTTTTAGCATGCGTTGTTAAGATCTATGGCTAATCGATTTTAGCATGCGGTTGTACTTGTTTTTTTGGTTGTGAATCCTAGCTACACTTTGGATGACCTTATTGTGTTTAGACTTTGAATTTCACACCGAGTGTTCATGATTTGGGATTGTTTTAGGTGTTTGACCATCTGCCTATATGCTGAATGTTGTAATAGCTTTCCTGGCGATAGTTTCATTGCGAGTTTTAATAGTTTCATTGTAGTTTGATGTCCATTAACCGTATTGGTAGTTCTTGCAAAGGGTTGTCCTTTTTAATGTTAATCTGGAGGTGTTTTAGTAATAGCTTCCCATACATATGATTTACAAACTAATCCCAGGTTCTTATATAAATTGACATCAATGGGTGTGTATGTCGGGAGACGAGATATCCGAAGTGGCGATAGTTTCATTGCGAATTTTATTTGGATCTTACCTATATCTCATGGTGAAGCCTTGTGCTTGACCCGTCCTGTGTTCTTAGGTTGATTTTCTTCTTTGTTTTTTCTAGTGTTTTAAGGATTTTGTCTGGTTTTTGATGTTTAAGCTGTCGAAACTCGGTGGTGAAGCTTTGAGCTTGAACCGTCTTTTTCTAAGTTTTGTAAGTGCATTATTTGATCTCATATGGTATGGAAATATCCGGTTTGATCTGTTTTACTAGTTCTTGTGGAGGTTTGGAATCCATGAACAGTATTGGTAGTTTGATGTCTATTTAATGAGTTTATTTAAAGGAGAAGATACTTGCAAATCAAGTTAGGTTTTGGTTTTGGTTTTCTTTAAAAACTAGTAAAACACCTAAAAGGAATTTACCCATAAATAAAACTCTAAAAATATTTTAGGAATTAATTTCCTAAAGAAAAACTCGCCCAAAAAAATAAATCCGAGTAGAAGAGGAACTTGGTGCATGGCATACGCGCATATCGCATGGGTCAAAATTTGTATTTTTGATCTCAAGCTGTTGAATTAACTGAGTTTGAGCAGCCCGTTCCTCCAAGGGATGGCATCGAGAATCACCCTATTGTTGAATATTTTGGGTTTGATCCTACTATCTTTCCGTTGTTAAAGCCTGATCAAAAATTTGACATAATGTTGACATGATTCAGCATCTTCAGGGTGAAGCTGAAACACAGAAGGGGGCTTTTGCAAGTTTTAAGGCTGTTACCTATGGGTTTATGCAGTGGACTGCTAGCAGCATTCATGCCTGTACAGCAACAACAAAAAAAAAATAGGAGAAGATGTTAGTGTGTTGGAAACAAGAGTCCAGCAGGCAGAGAAAAGGGTAAGATCTTTTTTTTTTTTCTGATTTTTTTTTTTTCAGATTTTTTCTGATTTTTAGTATGGTTGTGAATCCTAGTATGGATTTTAGTAAGTATGGTTCTGATTTTTGTTTTCTCGATCTTGTTAAGATCTATGGCTAATGTAAATCCTAGCTACACTTTGGATGCAGTTGTACTTGTTTTTTTAGCATGCGTTGTTAAGATCTATGGCTAATCGATTTTAGCATGCAGTTGTACTTGTTTTTTTGGTTGTGAATCCTAGCTACACTTTGGATGACCTTATTGTGTTTAGACTTTGAATTTCACACTGAGTGTTCATGATTTGGGATTGTTTTAGGTGTTTGACCATCTGCCTATATCTTTGAATGTTGTAATAGCTTTCTGGCGATAGTTTCATTGCGAGTTTTAATAGTTTCATTGTAGTTTGATGTCCATTAACCGTATTGGTAGTTCTTGCAAAGGGTTGTCCTTTTTAATGTTAATCTGGAGGTGTTTTAGTAATAGCTTCCCATACATATGATTTACAAACTAATCCAGGTTCTTATATAAATTGACATCAATGGGTGTGTATGTCGGGAGACGAGATATCTGAAGTGGCGATAGTTTCATTGCGAATTTTATTTGGATCTTACCTATATCTCATGGTTGAAGCCTTGTGCTTGACCCGTCCTGTGTTCTTAGGTTGATTTTCTTCTTTGTTTTTTCTAGTGTTTTAAGGATTTTGTGCTGGTTTTTGATGTTTAAGCTGTCGAAACTAAACGGTGGTGAAGCTTTGAGCTTGAACCGTCTTTTTCTAAGTTTTGTAAGTGCATTATTTGATCTCATATGGTATGGAAATATCCGGTTTGATCTGTTTTACTAGTTCTTGTGGAGGTTTGGAATCCATGAACAGTATTGGTAGTTTGATGTCTATTTAATGAGTTTATTTAAAGGAGAAGATACTTGCAAATCAAGTTAGGTTTTGGTTTTGGTTTTCTTTAAAAACTAGTAAAACACCTAAAAGGAATTTACCCATAAATAAAACTCTAAAAATATTTTAGGAATTAATTTCCTAAAGAAAAACTCGCCCAAAAAATAAATCCGAGTAGAAGAGGAACTTGGTGCAGGGCATACGCGCATATCGCATGGGTCAAAATTTGTATTTTTGATCTCAAGTGTTGAATTAACTGAGTTTGAGCAGCCCGTTCCTCCAAGGGATGGCATCGAGAATCACCCTATTGTTGAATATTTTGGGTTTGATCCTACTATCTTTCCGTTGTTAAAGCCTGATCAAAAATTTGACATAATGTTGACATGATTCAGCATCTTCAGGGTGAAGCTGAAACACAGAAGGGGGCTTTTGCAAGTTTTAAGGCTGTTACCTATGGGTTTATGCAGTGGACTGCTAGCAGCATTCATGCCTGTACAGCAACACAGAAAAAAATAGGAGAAGATGTTAGTGTGTTGGAAACAAGAGTCCAGCAGGCAGAGAAAAGGGTAAGATCTTGTTTTTTTTTTGTTTGATTTTTTCTTTTTTTTTTTATATTTTTTTCCGATTTTTTCTGATTTTTAGTATGGTTGTGAATCCTAGTATGGATTTTAGTAAGTATGGTTATGATTTTTGTTTTATTATCTTGTTAAGATCTATGGCTAATGTAAATCCTAGCTACACTTTGGATGCGGTTGTACTTGTTTTTTTAGCATGCGTTGTTAAGATCTATGGCTAATCTGATTTTAGCATGCAGTTGTACTTGTTTTTTTGGTTGTGAATCCTAGCTACACTTTGGATGACCTTATTGTGTTTAGACTTTGAATTTCACACTGAGTGTTCATGATTTGGGATTGTTTTAGGTGTTTGACCATCTGCCTATATGCTGAATGTTGTAATAGCTTTCCTGGCGATAGTTTCATTGCGAGTTTTAATAGTTTCATTGTAGTTTGATGTCCATTAACCGTATTGGTAGTTCTTGCAAAGGGTTGTCCTTTTTAATGTTAATCTGGAGGTGTTTTAGTAATAGCTTCCCATACATATGATTTACAAACTAATCCAGGTTCTTATATAAATTGACATCAATGGGTGTGTATGTCAGGGAGACGAGATATCTGAAGTGGCGATAGTTTCATTGCGAATTTTATTTGGATCTTACCTATATCTCATGGCTGAAGCCTTGTGCTTGACCCGTCCAGTGTTCTTAGGTTGATTTTCTTCTTTGTTTTTTCTAGTGTTTTAAGGATTTTGTGCTGGTTTTTGATGTTTAAGCTGTCGAAACTCTGGTGGCTGAAGCTTTGAGCTTGAACCGTCTTTTTTCTAAGTTTTGTAAGTGCATTATTTGATCTCATATGGTATGGAAATATCCGGTTTGATCTGTTTTACTAGTTCTTGTGGAGGTTTGGAATCCATGAACAGTATTGGTAGTTTGATGTCTATTTAATGAGTTTATTTAAAGGAGAAGATACTTGCAAATCAAGTTAGGTTTTGGTTTTGGTTTTCTTTAAAAACTAGTAAAACACCTAAAAGGAATTTACCCATAAATAAAACTCTAAAAATATTTTAGGAATTAATTTCCTAAAGAAAAACTCGCCCAAAAAATAAATCCGAGTAGAAGAGGAACTTGGTGCATGGCATACGCGCATATCGCATGGGTCAAAATTTGTATTTTTGATCTCAAGCTGTTGAATTAACTGAGTTTGAGCAGCCCGTTCCTCCAAGGGATGGCATCGAGAATCACCCTATTGTTGAATATTTTGGGTTTGATCCTACTATCTTTCCGTTGTTAAAGCCTGATCAAAAATTTGACATAATGTTGACATGATTCAAAGATCTTCGAGTGGTGAAGCTGAAACACAGAAGGGGGCTTTTGCAAGTTTTAAGGCTGTTACCTATGGGTTTATGCAGTGGACTGCTAGCAGCATTCATGCCTGTACAGCAACACAGAAAAAAATAGGAGAAGATGTTAGTGTGTTGGAAACAAGAGTCCAGCAGGCAGAGAAAAGGGTAAGATCTTTTTTTTTTTTTCTTCTGATTTTTTCTTTTTTTTTTTTTTTTTTTCCGATTTTTTCTGATTTTTAGTATGGTTGTGAATCCTAGTATGGATTTTAGTAAGTATGGTTCTGATTTTTGTTTTCTGATCTTGTTAAGATCTATGGCTAATGTAAATCCTAGCTACACTTTGGATGCAGTTGTACTTGTTTTTTTAGCATGCAGTTGTTAAGATCTATGGCTAATCTGATTTTAGCATGCAGTTGTACTTGTTTTTTTGGTTGTGAATCCTAGCTACACTTTGGATGACCTTATTGTGTTTAGACTTTGAATTTCACACTGAGTGTTCATGATTTGGGATTGTTTTAGGTGTTTGACCATCTGCCTATATGCTGAATGTTGTAATAGCTTTCCTGGCGATAGTTTCATTGCGAGTTTTAATAGTTTCATTGTAGTTTGATGTCCATTAACCGTATTGGTAGTTCTTGCAAAGGGTTGTCCTTTTTAATGTTAATCTGGAGGTGTTTTAGTAATAGCTTCCCATACATATGATTTACAAACTAATCCAGGTTCTTATATAAATTGACATCAATGGGTGTGTATGTCAGGGAGACGAGATATCTGAAGTGGCGATAGTTTCATTGCGAATTTTATTTGGATCTTACCTATATCTCATGGCTGAAGCCTTGTGCTTGACCCGTCCAGTGTTCTTAGGTTGATTTTCTTCTTTGTTTTTTCTAGTGTTTTAAGGATTTTGTGCTGGTTTTTGATGTTTAAGCTGTCGAAACTCTGGTGGCTGAAGCTTTGAGCTTGAACCGTCTTTTTTCTAAGTTTTGTAAGTGCATTATTTGATCTCATATGGTATGGAAATATCCGGTTTGATCTGTTTTACTAGTTCTTGTGGAGGTTTGGAATCCATGAACAGTATTGGTAGTTTGATGTCTATTTAATGAGTTTATTTAAAGGAGAAGATACTTGCAAATCAAGTTAGGTTTTGGTTTTGGTTTTCTTTAAAAACTAGTAAAACACCTAAAAGGAATTTACCCATAAATAAAACTCTAAAAATATTTTAGGAATTAATTTCCTAAAGAAAAACTCGCCCAAAAAATAAATCCGAGTAGAAGAGGAACTTGGTGCATGGCATACGCGCATATCGCATGGGTCAAAATTTGTATTTTTGATCTCAAGCTGTTGAATTAACTGAGTTTGAGCAGCCCGTTCCTCCAAGGGATGGCATCGAGAATCACCCTATTGTTGAATATTTTGGGTTTGATCCTACTATCTTTCCGTTGTTAAAGCCTGATCAAAAATTTGACATAATGTTGACATGATTCAAAGCATCTTCAGTGGTGAAGTGAAACACGAAGGGGGCTTTTGCAAGTTTTAAGGTCTGTTACCTATGGGTTTATGCGGTGGACTGCTAGCAAAGCATTCATGCTCAGACAACAACACGAAAAAAATAGGAGAAGATGTTAGTGTGTTGGAAACAAGAGTCCAGCGAAGCAGAGAAAAGGGTAAGATCTTGTTTGTTTTTTTTCTTCTGATTTTTTTTTTTTTTTCTTTTTTTTTTCCGATTTTTTCTGATTTTTAGTATGGTTGTGAATCCTAGTATGGATTTTAGTAAGTATGGTTCGATTTTTGTTTTCTCGATCTTGTTAAGATCTATGGCTAATGTAAATCCTAGCTACACTTTGGATGCGGTTGTACTTGTTTTTTTAGCATGCGTTGTTAAGATCTATGGCTAATCTGATTTTAGCATGCGGTTGTACTTGTTTTTTTGGTTGTGAATCCTAGCTACACTTTGGATGACCTTATTGTGTTTAGACTTTGAATTTCACACCGAGTGTTCATGATTTGGGATTGTTTTAGGTGTTTGACCATCCGCCTATATATTGAATGTTGTAATAGCTTTCTGGCGATAGTTTCATTGCGAGTTTTAATAGTTTCATTGTAGTTTGATGTCCATTAACCGTATTGGTAGTTCTTGCAAAGGGTTGTCCTTTTTAATGTTAATCTGGAGGTGTTTTAGTAATAGCTTCCCATACATATGATTTACAAACTAATCCAGGTTCTTATATAAATTGACATCAATGGGTGTGTATGTCAGGGAGACGAGATATCTGAAGTGGCGATAGTTTCATTGCGAATTTTATTTGGATCTTACCTATATCTCATGGTGAAGCCTTGTGCTTGACCCGTCCTGTGTTCTTAGGTTGATTTTCTTCTTTGTTTTTTCTAGTGTTTTAAGGATTTTGTGCTTTGGTTTTTGATGTTTAAGTGTCGAAACTCGGTGGTCAAGCTTTGAGCTTGAACCGTCTTTTTCTAAGTTTTGTAAGTGCATTATTTGATCTCATATGGTATGGAAATATCCGGTTTGATCTGTTTTACTAGTCTTGTGGAGGTTTGGAATCCATGAACAGTATTGGTAGTTTGATGTCTATTTAATGAGTTTATTTAAAGGAGAAGATACTTGCAAATCAAGTTAGGTTTTGGTTTTGGTTTTCTTTAAAAACTAGTAAAACACCTAAAAGGAATTTACCCATAAATAAAACTCTAAAAATATTTTAGGAATTAATTTCCTAAAGAAAAACTCGCCCAAAAAATAAATCCGAGTAGAAGAGGAACTTGGTGCATGGCATACGCGCATATCGCATGGGTCAAAATTTGTATTTTTGATCTCAAGTTGTTGAATTAACTGAGTTTGAGCAGCCCGTTCCTCCAAGGGATGGCATCGAGAATCACCCTATTGTTGAATATTTTGGGTTTGATCCTACTATCTTTCCGTTGTTAAAGCCTGATCAAAAATTTGACATAATGTTGACATGATTCAGAATCTTCAGGGTGAAGCTGAAACACAGAAGGGGGGCTTTTGCAAGTTTTAAGGCTGTTACCTATGGGTTTATGCAGTGGACTGCTAGCAGCATTCATGCCTGTACAGCAACACAGAAAAAAATAGGAGAAGATGTTAGTGTGTTGGAAACAAGAGTCCAGCAGGCAGAGAAAAGGGTAAGATCTTGTTTGTTTTTTTTCTTCTGATTTTTTCTTTTTTTTTTCTTTTTTTTTTCCGATTTTTTCTGATTTTTAGTATGGTTGTGAATCCTAGTATGGATTTTAGTAAGTATGGTTCTGATTTTTGTTTTCTGATCTTGTTAAGATCTATGGCTAATGTAAATCCTAGCTACACTTTGGATGCAGTTGTACTTGTTTTTTTAGCATGCAGTTGTTAAGATCTATGGCTAATCGATTTTAGCATGCAGTTGTACTTGTTTTTTTGGTTGTGAATCCTAGCTACACTTTAGATGACCTTATTGTGTTTAAACTTTGAATTTCACACTCGAGTGTTCATGATTTGGGATTGTTTTAGGTGTTTGACCATCCGCCTATATGCTTTGAATGTTGTAATAGCTTTCCTGGCGATAGTTTCATTGCGAGTTTTAATAGTTTCATTGTAGTTTGATGTCCATTAACCGTATTGGTAGTTCTTGCAAAGGGTTGTCCTTTTTAATGTTAATCTGGAGGTGTTTTAGTAATAGCTTCCCATACATATGATTTACAAACTAATCCAGGTTCTTATATAAATTGACATCAATGGGTGTGTATGTCAGGGAGACGAGATATCTGAAGTGGCGATAGTTTCATTGCGAATTTTATTTGGATCTTACCTATATCTCATGGTGAAGCCTTGTGCTTGACCCGTCCTGTGTTCTTAGGTTGATTTTCTTCTTTGTTTTTTCTAGTGTTTTAAGGATTTTGTGCTGGTTTTTGATGTTTAAGCTGTCGAAACTCTGGTGGCTGAAGCTTTGAGCTTGAACCGTCTTTTTTCTAAGTTTTGTAAGTGCATTATTTGATCTCATATGGTATGGAAATATCCGGTTTGATCTGTTTTACTAGTTCTTGTGGAGGTTTGGAATCCATGAACAGTATTGGTAGTTTGATGTCTATTTAATGAGTTTATTTAAAGGAGAAGATACTTGCAAATCAAGTTAGGTTTTGGTTTTGGTTTTCTTTAAAAACTAGTAAAACACCTAAAAGGAATTTACCCATAAATAAAACTCTAAAAATATTTTAGGAATTAATTTCCTAAAGAAAAACTCGCCCAAAAAATAAATCCGAGTAGAAGAGGAACTTGGTGCATGGCATACGCGCATATCGCATGGGTCAAAATTTGTATTTTTGATCTCAAGCTGTTGAATTAACTGAGTTTGAGCAGCCCGTTCCTCCAAGGGATGGCATCGAGAATCACCCTATTGTTGAATATTTTGGGTTTGATCCTACTATCTTTCCGTTGTTAAAGCCTGATCAAAAATTTGACATAATGTTGACATGATTCAGCATCTTCAGGGTGAAGCTGAAACACAAAAGGGGGCTTTTGCAAGTTTTAAGGCTGTTACCTATGGGTTTATGCAGTGGACTGCTAGCAGCATTCATGCTCAGACAAAGCAAACACGAAAAAAATAGGAGAAGATGTTAGTGTGTTGGAAACAAGAGTCCCAAGAGGCAGAGAAAAGGGTAAGATCTTTTTTTTTTTTTTTTTCTGATTTTTTCTTTTTTTTTTCTTTTTTTTTTCCCGATTTTTTCTGATTTTTAGTATGGTTGTGAATCCTAGTATGGATTTTAGTAAGTATGGTTCTGATTTTTGTTTTCTGAACTTGTTAAGATCTATGGCTAATGTAAATCCTAGCTACACTTTGGATGCAGTTGTACTTGTTTTTTTAGCATGCAGTTGTTAAGATCTATGGCTAATCTGATTTTAGCATGCAGTTGTACTTGTTTTTTTGGTTGTGAATCCTAGCTACACTTTGGATGACCTTATTGTGTTTAGACTTTGAATTTCACACTGAGTGTTCATGATTTGGGATTGTTTTAGGTGTTTGACCATCTGCCTATATGCTGAATGTTGTAATAGCTTTCCTGGCGATAGTTTCATTGCGAGTTTTAATAGTTTCATTGTAGTTTGATGTCCATTAACCGTATTGGTAGTTCTTGCAAAGGGTTGTCCTTTTTAATGTTAATCTGGAGGTGTTTTAGTAATAGCTTCCCATACATATGATTTACAAACTAATCCAGGTTCTTATATAAATTGACATCAATGGGTGTGTATGTCGGGGGAGACGAGATATCCAAGTGGCGATAGTTTCATTGCGAATTTTATTTGGATCTTACCTATATCTCATGGTGAAGCCTTGTGCTTGACCCGTCCTGTGTTCTTAGGTTGATTTTCTTCTTTGTTTTTTCTAGTGTTTTAAGGATTTTGTCTTTGGTTTTTGATGTTTAAGTCTGTCGAAACTCTGGTGGCTGAAGCTTTGAGCTTGAACCGTCTTTTTTCTAAGTTTTGTAAGTGCATTATTTGATCTCATATGGTATGGAAATATCCGGTTTGATCTTTTTACTAGTTCTTGTGGAGGTTTGGAATCCATGAACAGTATTGGTAGTTTGATGTCTATTTAATGAGTTTATTTAAAGGAGAAGATACTTGCAAATCAAGTTAGGTTTTGGTTTTGGTTTTCTTTAAAAACTAGTAAAACACCTAAAAGGAATTTACCCATAAATAAAACTCTAAAAATATTTTAGGAATTAATTTCCTAAAGAAAAACTCGCCCAAAAAATAAATCCGAGTAGAAGAGGAACTTGGTGCATGGCATACGCGCATATCGCATGGGTCAAAATTTGTATTTTTGATCTCAAGTTGTTGAATTAACTGAGTTTGAGCAGCCCGTTCCTCCAAGGGATGGCATCGAGAATCACCCTATTGTTGAATATTTTGGGTTTGATCCTACTATCTTTCCGTTGTTAAAGCCTGATCAAAAATTTGACATAATGTTGACATGATTCAAAGCATCTTCAGGGTGAAGCTGAAACACGAAGGGGGCTTTTGCAAGTTTTAAGGTCTGTTACCTATGGGTTTATGCGGTGGATGCTAGCAAAGCATTCATGCTCTGTACAAGCAACACAGAAAAAAATAGGAGAAGATGTTAGTGTGTTGGAAACAAGAGTCCAAAGCAGCAGAGAAAAGGGTAAGATCTTTTTTTTTTTTTTTTTTTTTTTTTTTTTTTTTTTTTTTCCGATTTTTTTTTGATTTTTAGTATGGTTGTGAATCCTAGTATGGATTTTAGTAAGTATGGTTACGATTTTTGTTTTTCGATCTTGTTAAGATCTATGGCTAATGTAAATCCTAGCTACACTTTGGATGCAGTTGTACTTGTTTTTTTAGCATGCGATTGTTAAGATCTATGGCTAATCGATTTTAGCATGCGGTTGTACTTGTTTTTTTGGTTGTGAATCCTAGCTACACTTTGGATGACCTTATTGTGTTTAGACTTTGAATTTCACACCGAGTGTTCATGATTTGGGATTGTTTTAGGTGTTTGACCATCTGCCTATATGCTTTGAATGTTGTAATAGCTTTCTGGCGATAGTTTCATTGCGAGTTTTAATAGTTTCATTGTAGTTTGATGTCCATTAACCGTATTGGTAGTTCTTGCAAAGGGTTGTCCTTTTTAATGTTAATCTGGAGGTGTTTTAGTAATAGCTTCCCATACATATGATTTACAAACTAATCCAGGTTCTTATATAAATTGACATCAATGGGTGTGTATGTCAGGGAGACGAGATATCTGAAGTGGCGATAGTTTCATTGCGAATTTTATTTGGATCTTACCTATATCTCATGGTGAAGCCTTGTGCTTGACCCGTCCAGTGTTCTTAGGTTGATTTTCTTCTTTGTTTTTTCTAGTGTTTTAAGGATTTTGTGCTGGTTTTTGATGTTTAAGCTGTCGAAACTCTGGTGGCTGAAGCTTTGAGCTTGAACCGTCTTTTTTCTAAGTTTTGTAAGTGCATTATTTGATCTCATATGGTATGGAAATATCCGGTTTGATCTGTTTTACTAGTTCTTGTGGAGGTTTGGAATCCATGAACAGTATTGGTAGTTTGATGTCTATTTAATGAGTTTATTTAAAGGAGAAGATACTTGCAAATCAAGTTAGGTTTTGGTTTTGGTTTTCTTTAAAAACTAGTAAAACACCTAAAAGGAATTTACCCATAAATAAAACTCTAAAAATATTTTAGGAATTAATTTCCTAAAGAAAAACTCGCCCAAAAAATAAATCCGAGTAGAAGAGGAACTTGGTGCATGGCATACGCGCATATCGCATGGGTCAAAATTTGTATTTTTGATCTCAAGCTGTTGAATTAATGCGAGTTTGAGCAGCCCGTTCCTCCAAGGGATGGCATCGAGAATCACCCTATTGTTGAATATTTTGGGTTTGATCCTACTATCTTTCCGTTGTTAAAGCCTGATCAAAAATTTGACATAATGTTGACATGATTCAGCATCTTCAGGGTGAAGCTGAAACACAGAAGGGGGCTTTTGCAAGTTTTAAGGCTGTTACCTATGGGTTTATGCAGTGGACTGCTAGCAGCATTCATGCCTGTACAGCAACACAGAAAAAAATAGGAGAAGATGTTAGTGTGTTGGAAACAAGAGTCCAGCAGGCAGAGAAAAGGGTAAGATCTTGTTTTTTTTTTTTCTGATTTTTTTTTTCTTTTTTTTTTCCGATTTTTTCTGATTTTTAGTATGGTTGTGAATCCTAGTATGGATTTTAGTAAGTATGGTTCTGATTTTTGTTTTCTGATCTTGTTAAGATCTATGGCTAATGTAAATCCTAGCTACACTTTGGATGCAGTTGTACTTGTTTTTTTAGCATGCGTTGTTAAGATCTATGGCTAATCTCGATTTTAGCATGCAGTTGTACTTGTTTTTTTGGTTGTGAATCCTAGCTACACTTTGGATGACCTTATTGTGTTTAGACTTTGAATTTCACACTGAGTGTTCATGATTTGGGATTGTTTTAGGTGTTTGACCATCTGCCTATATCTTTGAATGTTGTAATAGCTTTCTGGCGATAGTTTCATTGCGAGTTTTAATAGTTTCATTGTAGTTTGATGTCCATTAACCGTATTGGTAGTTCTTGCAAAGGGTTGTCCTTTTTAATGTTAATCTGGAGGTGTTTTAGTAATAGCTTCCCATACATATGATTTACAAACTAATCCAGGTTCTTATATAAATTGACATCAATGGGTGTGTATGTCAGGGAGACGAGATATCTGAAGTGGCGATAGTTTCATTGCGAATTTTATTTGGATCTTACCTATATCTCATGGTGAAGCCTTGTGCTTGACCCGTCCTGTGTTCTTAGGTTGATTTTCTTCTTTGTTTTTTCTAGTGTTTTAAGGATTTTGTCTTTGGTTTTTGATGTTTAAGCTGTCGAAACTCTGGTGGCTGAAGCTTTGAGCTTGAACCGTCTTTTTTCTAAGTTTTGTAAGTGCATTATTTGATCTCATATGGTATGGAAATATCCGGTTTGATCTGTTTTACTAGTTCTTGTGGAGGTTTGGAATCCATGAACAGTATTGGTAGTTTGATGTCTATTTAATGAGTTTATTTAAAGGAGAAGATACTTGCAAATCAAGTTAGGTTTTGGTTTTGGTTTTCTTTAAAAACTAGTAAAACACCTAAAAGGAATTTACCCATAAATAAAACTCTAAAAATATTTTAGGAATTAATTTCCTAAAGAAAAACTCGCCCAAAAAATAAATCCGAGTAGAAGAGGAACTTGGTGCATGGCATACGCGCATATCGCATGGGTCAAAATTTGTATTTTTGATCTCAAGCTGTTGAATTAACTGAGTTTGAGCAGCCCGTTCCTCCAAGGGATGGCATCGAGAATCACCCTATTGTTGAATATTTTGGGTTTGATCCTACTATCTTTCCGTTGTTAAAGCCTGATCAAAAATTTGACATAATGTTGACATGATTCAGCATCTTCAGGGTGAAGCTGAAACACAGAAGGGGCTTTTGCAAGTTTTAAGGCTGTTACCTATGGGTTTATGCAGTGGACTGCTAGCAGCATTCATGCCTGTACAGCAACACAGAAAAAAATAGGAGAAGATGTTAGTGTGTTGGAAACAAGAGTCCAGCAGGCAGAGAAAAGGGTAAGATCTTGTTTTTTTTTTCTGATTTTTTCTTTTTTTTTTTCTTTTTTTTTTCCGATTTTTTCTGATTTTTAGTATGGTTGTGAATCCTAGTATGGATTTTAGTAAGTATGGTTCTGATTTTTTTTTTCTGATCTTGTTAAGATCTATGGCTAATGTAAATCCTAGCTACACTTTGGATGCAGTTGTACTTGTTTTTTTAGCATGCGTTGTTAAGATCTATGGCTAATCGATTTTAGCATGCAGTTGTACTTGTTTTTTTGGTTGTGAATCCTAGCTACACTTTGGATGACCTTATTGTGTTTAGACTTTGAATTTCACACTGAGTGTTCATGATTTGGGATTGTTTTAGGTGTTTGACCATCTGCCTATATCTTTGAATGTTGTAATAGCTTTCTGGCGATAGTTTCATTGCGAGTTTTAATAGTTTCATTGTAGTTTGATGTCCATTAACCGTATTGGTAGTTCTTGCAAAGGGTTGTCCTTTTTAATGTTAATCTGGAGGTGTTTTAGTAATAGCTTCCCATACATATGATTTACAAACTAATCCAGGTTCTTATATAAATTGACATCAATGGGTGTGTATGTCAGGGAGACGAGATATCTGAAGTGGCGATAGTTTCATTGCGAATTTTATTTGGATCTTACCTATATCTCATGGCTGAAGCCTTGTGCTTGACCCGTCCTGTGTTCTTAGGTTGATTTTCTTCTTTGTTTTTTCTAGTGTTTTAAGGATTTTGTGCTGGTTTTTGATGTTTAAGCTGTCGAAACTCTGGTGGCTGAAGCTTTGAGCTTGAACCGTCTTTTTTCTAAGTTTTGTAAGTGCATTATTTGATCTCATATGGTATGGAAATATCCGGTTTGATCTGTTTTACTAGTTCTTGTGGAGGTTTGGAATCCATGAACAGTATTGGTAGTTTGATGTCTATTTAATGAGTTTATTTAAAGGAGAAGATACTTGCAAATCAAGTTAGGTTTTGGTTTTGGTTTTCTTTAAAAACTAGTAAAACACCTAAAAGGAATTTACCCATAAATAAAACTCTAAAAATATTTTAGGAATTAATTTCCTAAAGAAAAACTCGCCCAAAAAATAAATCCGAGTAGAAGAGGAACTTGGTGCATGGCATACGCGCATATCGCATGGGTCAAAATTTGTATTTTTGATCTCAAGCTGTTGAATTAACTGAGTTTGAGCAGCCCGTTCCTCCAAGGGATGGCATCGAGAATCACCCTATTGTTGAATATTTTGGGTTTGATCCTACTATCTTTCCGTTGTTAAAGCCTGATCAAAAATTTGACATAATGTTGACATGATTCAAAGCATCTTCGTGGTGAAGTGAAACACAGAAGGGGGCTTTTGCAAGTTTTAAGGCTGTTACCTATGGGTTTATGCGGTGGACTGCTAGCAGCATTCATGCTCTGACAACAACACGAGAAAAAAATAGGAGAAGATGTTAGTGTGTTGGAAACAAGAGTCCAGCAGGAAAGAGAAAAGGGTAAGATCTTGTTTTTTTTTTTTCTTCTGATTTTTTTCTTTTTTTTTTCTTTTTTTTTTCTGATTTTTAGTATGGTTGTGAATCCTAGTATGGATTTTAGTAAGTATGGTTCTGATTTTTGTTTTCTGATCTTGTTAAGATCTATGGCTAATGTAAATCCTAGCTACACTTTGGATGCAGTTGTACTTGTTTTTTTAGCATGCGTTGTTAAGATCTATGGCTAATCTGATTTTAGCATGCAGTTGTACTTGTTTTTTTGGTTGTGAATCCTAGCTACACTTTGGATGACCTTATTGTGTTTAGACTTTGAATTTCACACTGAGTGTTCATGATTTGGGATTGTTTTAGGTGTTTGACCATCTGCCTATATCTTTGAATGTTGTAATAGCTTTCTGGCGATAGTTTCATTGCGAGTTTTAATAGTTTCATTGTAGTTTGATGTCCATTAACCGTATTGGTAGTTCTTGCAAAGGGTTGTCCTTTTTAATGTTAATCTGGAGGTGTTTTAGTAATAGCTTCCCATACATATGATTTACAAACTAATCCAGGTTCTTATATAAATTGACATCAATGGGTGTGTATGTCGGGAGACGAGATATCCGAAGTGGCGATAGTTTCATTGCGAATTTTATTTGGATCTTACCTATATCTCATGGTCTGAAGCCTTGTGCTTGACCCGTCCTGTGTTCTTAGGTTGATTTTCTTCTTTGTTTTTTCTAGTGTTTTAAGGATTTTGTCTTTGGTTTTTGATGTTTAAGTTTGTCGAAACTCGGTGGTTGAAGCTTTGAGCTTGAACCGTCTTTTTCTAAGTTTTGTAAGTGCATTATTTGATCTCATATGGTATGGAAATATCCGGTTTGATCTGTTTTACTAGTTCTTGTGGAGGTTTGGAATCCATGAACAGTATTGGTAGTTTGATGTCTATTTAATGAGTTTATTTAAAGGAGAAGATACTTGCAAATCAAGTTAGGTTTTGGTTTTGGTTTTCTTTAAAAACTAGTAAAACACCTAAAAGGAATTTACCCATAAATAAAACTCTAAAAATATTTTAGGAATTAATTTCCTAAAGAAAAACTCGCCCAAAAAATAAATCCGAGTAGAAGAGGAACTTGGTGCATGGCATACGCGCATATCGCATGGGTCAAAATTTGTATTTTTGATCTCAAGCTGTTGAATTAACTGAGTTTGAGCAGCCCGTTCCTCCAAGGGATGGCATCGAGAATCACCCTATTGTTGAATATTTTGGGTTTGATCCTACTATCTTTCCGTTGTTAAAGCCTCGATCAAAAATTTGACATAATGTTGACATGATTCAGCATCTTCAGGGTGAAGCTGAAACACATAAGGGGGCTTTTGCAAGTTTTAAGGCTGTTACCTATGGGTTTATGCAGTGGACTGCTAGCAGCATTCATGCCTGTACAGCAACACAGAAAAAAATAGGAGAAGATGTTAGTGTGTTGGAAACAAGAGTCCAGCAGGCAGAGAAAAGGGTAAGATCTTGTTTGTTTTTTTTCTTCTGATTTTTTTTTTTTTTTTTTTTTTTTTCCGATTTTTTCTGATTTTTAGTATGGTTGTGAATCCTAGTATGGATTTTAGTAAGTATGGTTCTGATTTTTGTTTTCTGATCTTGTTAAGATCTATGGCTAATGTAAATCCTAGCTACACTTTGGATGCGTACTTGTACTTGTTTTTTTAGCATGCAGTTGTTAAGATCTATGGCTAATCGATTTTAGCATGCGGTTGTACTTGTTTTTTTGGTTGTGAATCCTAGCTACACTTTGGATGACCTTATTGTGTTTAGACTTTGAATTTCACACCGAGTGTTCATGATTTGGGATTGTTTTAGGTGTTTGACCATCCGCCTATATCTTTGAATGTTGTAATAGCTTTCTGGCGATAGTTTCATTGCGAGTTTTAATAGTTTCATTGTAGTTTGATGTCCATTAACCGTATTGGTAGTTCTTGCAAAGGGTTGTCCTTTTTAATGTTAATCTGGAGGTGTTTTAGTAATAGCTTCCCATACATATGATTTACAAACTAATCCAGGTTCTTATATAAATTGACATCAATGGGTGTGTATGTCAGGGAGACGAGATATCTGAAGTGGCGATAGTTTCATTGCGAATTTTATTTGGATCTTACCTATATCTCATGGCTGAAGCCTTGTGCTTGACCCGTCCTGTGTTCTTAGGTTGATTTTCTTCTTTGTTTTTTCTAGTGTTTTAAGGATTTTGTCTTTGGTTTTTGATGTTTAAATTTGTCGAAACTTGGTGGCTGAAGCTTTGAGCTTGAACCGTCTTTTTTCTAAGTTTTGTAAGTGCATTATTTGATCTCATATGGTATGGAAATATCCGGTTTGATCTGTTTTACTAGTTCTTGTGGAGGTTTGGAATCCATGAACAGTATTGGTAGTTTGATGTCTATTTAATGAGTTTATTTAAAGGAGAAGATACTTGCAAATCAAGTTAGGTTTTGGTTTTGGTTTTCTTTAAAAACTAGTAAAACACCTAAAAGGAATTTACCCATAAATAAAACTCTAAAAATATTTTAGGAATTAATTTCCTAAAGAAAAACTCGCCCAAAAAATAAATCCGAGTAGAAGAGGAACTTGGTGCATGGCATACGCGCATATCGCATGGGTCAAAATTTGTATTTTTGATCTCAAGCTGTTGAATTAACTGAGTTTGAGCAGCCCGTTCCTCCAAGGGATGGCATCGAGAATCACCCTATTGTTGAATATTTTGGGTTTGATCCTACTATCTTTCCGTTGTTAAAGCCTGATCAAAAATTTGACATAATGTTGACATGATTCAGCATCTTCAGGGTGAAGCTGAAACACAGAAGGGGGCTTTTGCAAGTTTTAAGGCTGTTACCTATGGGTTTATGCAGTGGACTGCTAGCAGCATTCATGCCTGTACAACAACACAGAAAAAAATAGGAGAAGATGTTAGTGTGTTGGAAACAAGAGTCCAGCAGGCAGAGAAAAGGGTAAGATCTTTTTTTTTTTTTTCTGATTTTTTTTTTTTTTTTTTTTTTCCGATTTTTTATGATTTTTAGTATGGTTGTGAATCCTAGTATGGATTTTAGTAAGTATGGTTCTGATTTTTGTTTTCTGATCTTGTTAAGATCTATGGCTAATGTAAATCCTAGCTACACTTTGGATGCAGTTGTACTTGTTTTTTTAGCATGCAGTTGTTAAGATCTATGGCTAATCTGATTTTAGCATGCAGTTGTACTTGTTTTTTTGGTTGTGAATCCTAGCTACACTTTGGATGACCTTATTGTGTTTAGACTTTGAATTTCACACTGAGTGTTCATGATTTGGGATTGTTTTAGGTGTTTGACCATCTGCCTATATCTTTGAATGTTGTAATAGCTTTCCTGGCGATAGTTTCATTGCGAGTTTTAATAGTTTCATTGTAGTTTGATGTCCATTAACCGTATTGGTAGTTCTTGCAAAGGGTTGTCCTTTTTAATGTTAATCTGGAGGTGTTTTAGTAATAGCTTCCCATACATATGATTTACAAACTAATCCAGGTTCTTATATAAATTGACATCAATGGGTGTGTATGTCAGGGAGACGAGATATCTGAAGTGGCGATAGTTTCATTGCGAATTTTATTTGGATCTTACCTATATCTCATGGCTGAAGCCTTGTGCTTGACCCGTCCTGTGTTCTTAGGTTGATTTTCTTCTTTGTTTTTTCTAGTGTTTTAAGGATTTTGTGCTGGTTTTTGATGTTTAAGCTGTCGAAACTCTGGTGGTGAAGCTTTGAGCTTTGAGCTTGTCCGTCTTTTTCTAAGTTTTGTAAGTGCATTATTTGATCTCATATGGTATGGAAATATCCGGTTTGATCTGTTTTACTAGTTCTTGTGGAGGTTTGGAATCCATGAACAGTATTGGTAGTTTGATGTCTATTTAATGAGTTTATTTAAAGGAGAAGATACTTGCAAATCAAGTTAGGTTTTGGTTTTGGTTTTCTTTAAAAACTAGTAAAACACCTAAAAGGAATTTACCCATAAATAAAACTCTAAAAATATTTTAGGAATTAATTTCCTAAAGAAAAACTCGCCCAAAAAATAAATCCGAGTAGAAGAGGAACTTGGTGCATGGCATACGCGCATATCGCATGGGTCAAAATTTGTATTTTTGATCTCAAGCTGTTGAATTAACTGAGTTTGAGCAGCCCGTTCCTCCAAGGGATGGCATCGAGAATCACCCTATTGTTGAATATTTTGGGTTTGATCCTACTATCTTTCCGTTGTTAAAGCCTGATCAAAAATTTGACATAATGTTGACATGATTCAAAGCATCTTCGTGGTGAAGTGAAACACGAAGGGGGCTTTTGCAAGTTTTAAGGTCTGTTACCTATGGGTTTATGCGGTGGATCTGCTAGCAAAGCATTCATGCTCTGTACAGCAACACGGAAAAAAAAATAGGAGAAGATGTTAGTGTGTTGGAAACAAGAGTCCAGCAGGCAGAGAAAAGGGTAAGATCTTGTTTTTTTTTTTTCTTTTTTTTTTCTTTTTTTTTTTCCGATTTTTTCTGATTTTTAGTATGGTTGTGAATCCTAGTATGGATTTTAGTAAGTATGGTTCTGATTTTTGTTTTCTGATCTTGTTAAGATCTATGGCTAATGTAAATCCTAGCTACACTTTGGATGCAGTTGTACTTGTTTTTTTAGCATGCAGTTGTTAAGATCTATGGCTAATCTGATTTTAGCATGCAGTTGTACTTGTTTTTTTGGTTGTGAATCCTAGCTACACTTTGGATGACCTTATTGTGTTTAGACTTTGAATTTCACACTGAGTGTTCATGATTTGGGATTGTTTTAGGTGTTTGACCATCTGCCTATATGCTGAATGTTGTAATAGCTTTCCTGGCGATAGTTTCATTGCGAGTTTTAATAGTTTCATTGTAGTTTGATGTCCATTAACCGTATTGGTAGTTCTTGCAAAGGGTTGTCCTTTTTAATGTTAATCTGGAGGTGTTTTAGTAATAGCTTCCCATACATATGATTTACAAACTAATCCAGGTTCTTATATAAATTGACATCAATGGGTGTGTATGTCAGGGAGACGAGATATCTGAAGTGGCGATAGTTTCATTGCGAATTTTATTTGGATCTTACCTATATCTCATGGCTGAAGCCTTGTGCTTGACCCGTCCTGTGTTCTTAGGTTGATTTTCTTCTTTGTTTTTTCTAGTGTTTTAAGGATTTTTGTTGGTTTTTGATGTTTAAGTCTGTCGAAACTCGGTGGTGAAGCTTTGAGCTTGAACCGTCTTTTTTCTAAGTTTTGTAAGTGCATTATTTGATCTCATATGGTATGGAAATATCCGGTTTGATCTGTTTTACTAGTTCTTGTGGAGGTTTGGAATCCATGAACAGTATTGGTAGTTTGATGTCTATTTAATGAGTTTATTTAAAGGAGAAGATACTTGCAAATCAAGTTAGGTTTTGGTTTTGGTTTTCTTTAAAAACTAGTAAAACACCTAAAAGGAATTTACCCATAAATAAAACTCTAAAAATATTTTAGGAATTAATTTCCTAAAGAAAAACTCGCCCAAAAAATAAATCCGAATAGAAGAGGAACTTGGTGCATGGCATACGCGCATATCGCATGGGTCAAAATTTGTATTTTTGATCTCAAGTCGTTGAATTAACCGAGTTTGAGCAGCCCGTTCCTCCAAGGGATGGCATCGAGAATCACCCTATTGTTGAATATTTTGGGTTTGATCCTACTATCTTTCCGTTGTTAAAGCCTCGATCAAAAATTTGACATAATGTTGACATGATTCAAAGCATCTTCGGGGGTGAAGTTGAAACACGAAGGGGGCTTTTGCAAGTTTTAAGGTCTGTTACCTATGGGTTTATGCGGTGGACTGCTAGAGCATTCATGCTGTATAAGAACACGAAAAAAATAGGAGAAGATGTTAGTGTGTTGGAAACAAGAGTCCAAGAGCAGAGAAAAGGGTAAGATCTTGTTTTTTTTTTCTTCTGATTTTTTCTTTTTTTTTTTTCTTTTTTTTTTCCGATTTTTTCTGATTTTTAGTATGGTTGTGAATCCTAGTATGGATTTTATTAAGTATGGTTCTGATTTTTGTTTTATGATCTTGTTAAGATATATGGCTAATGTAAATCCTAGCTACACTTTGGATGCGGTTGTACTTGTTTTTTTAGCATGCAGTTGTTAAGATCTATGGCTAATCCGATTTTAGCATGCGGTTGTACTTGTTTTTTTGGTTGTGAATCCTAGCTACACTTTGGATGACCTTATTGTGTTTAGACTTTGAATTTCACCTTTGAGTGTTCATGATTTGGGATTGTTTTAGGTGTTTGACCATCCGCCTATATTTGAATGTTGTAATAGCTTTCTGGCGATAGTTTCATTGCGAGTTTTAATAGTTTCATTGTAGTTTGATGTCCATTAACCGTATTGGTAGTTCTTGCAAAGGGTTGTCATTTTTAATGTTAACTGGAGGTGTTTTAGTAATAGCTTCCCATACATATGATTTACAAACTAATCCAGGTTCTTATATAAATTGACATCAATGGGTGTGTATGTCAGGGAGACGAGATATCTGAAGTGGCGATAGTTTCATTGCGAATTTTATTTGGATCTTACCTATATCTCATGGCTGAAGCCTTGTGCTTGACCCGTCCTGTGTTCTTAGGTTGATTTTCTTCTTTGTTTTTTCTAGTGTTTTAAGGATTTTGTGCTGGTTTTTGATGTTTAAGCTGTCGAAACTCTGGTGGCTGAAGCTTTGAGCTTGAACCGTCTTTTTTCTAAGTTTTGTAAGTGCATTATTTGATCTCATATGGTATGGAAATATCCGGTTTGATCTGTTTTACTAGTTCTTGTGGAGGTTTGGAATCCATGAACAGTATTGGTAGTTTGATGTCTATTTAATGAGTTTATTTAAAGGAGAAGATACTTGCAAATCAAGTTAGGTTTTGGTTTTGGTTTTCTTTAAAAACTAGTAAAACACCTAAAAGGAATTTACCCATAAATAAAACTCTAAAAATATTTTAGGAATTAATTTCCTAAAGAAAAACTCGCCCAAAAAATAAATCCGAGTAGAAGAGGAACTTGGTGCATGGCATACGCGCATATCGCATGGGTCAAAATTTGTATTTTTGATCTCAAGCTGTTGAATTAACTGAGTTTGAGCAGCCCGTTCCTCCAAGGGATGGCATCGAGAATCACCCTATTGTTGAATATTTTGGGTTTGATCCTACTATCTTTCCGTTGTTAAAGCCTGATCAAAAATTTGACATAATGTTGACATGATTCAAAGCATCTTGGGGTGAAGTTTGAAACACGAAGGGGGCTTTTGCAAGTTTTAAGGTCTGTATTTACCTATGGGTTTATGCAGTGGACTGCTAGCATCATTCATGCCTGTACAGCAACACAGAAAAAAAATAGGAGAAGATGTTAGTGTGTTGGAAACAAGAGTCCAGCAGGCAGAGAAAAGGGTAAGATCTTTTTTTTTTTTTTCTTTCTGATTTTTTCTTTTTTTTTTTTTTTTTTTTTTTTTTCTGATTTTTTCTGATTTTTAGTATGGTTGTGAATCCTAGTATGGATTTTAGTAAGTATGGTTCTATTTTTGTTTTTCGATCTTGTTAAGATCTATGGCTAATGTAAATCCTAGCTACACTTTGGATGCAGTTGTACTTGTTTTTTTAGCATGCGAGTTGTTAAGATCTATGGCTAATTTGATTTTAGCATGCAGTTGTACTTGTTTTTTGGTTGTGAATCCTAGCTACACTTTGGATGACCTTATTGTGTTTAGACTTTGAATTTCACACTGAGTGTTCATGATTTGGGATTGTTTTAGGTGTTTGACCATCTGCCTATATCTTTGAATGTTGTAATAGCTTTCTGGCGATAGTTTCATTGCGAGTTTTAATAGTTTCATTGTAGTTTGATGTCCATTAACCGTATTGGTAGTTCTTGCAAAGGGTTGTCCTTTTTAATGTTAATCTGGAGGTGTTTTAGTAATAGCTTCCCATACATATGATTTACAAACTAATCCAGGTTCTTATATAAATTGACATCAATGGGTGTGTATGTCAGGGAGACGAGATATCTGAAGTGGCGATAGTTTCATTGCGAATTTTATTTGGATCTTACCTATATCTCATGGTCAAGCCTTGTGCTTGACCCGTCTGTGTTCTTAGGTTGATTTTCTTCTTTGTTTTTTTCTAGTGTTTTAAGGATTTTGTCTTTGGTTTTTGATGTTTAAGCTGTCGAAACTCGGTGGTCAAGCTTTGAGCTTGAACCGTCTTTTTCTAAGTTTTGTAAGTGCATTATTTGATCTCATATGGTATGGAAATATCCGGTTTGATCTGTTTTACTAGTTCTTGTGGAGGTTTGGAATCCATGAACAGTATTGGTAGTTTGATGTCTATTTAATGAGTTTATTTAAAGGAGAAGATACTTGCAAATCAAGTTAGGTTTTGGTTTTGGTTTTCTTTAAAAACTAGTAAAACACCTAAAAGGAATTTACCCATAAATAAAACTCTAAAAATATTTTAGGAATTAATTTCCTAAAGAAAAACTCGCCCAAAAAATAAATCCGAGTAGAAGAGGAACTTGGTGCATGGCATACGCGCATATCGCATGGGTCAAAATTTTTATTTTTGATCTCAAGTTGTTGAATTAACTGAGTTTGAGCAGCCCGTTCCTCCAAGGGATGGCATCGAGAATCACCCTATTGTTGAATATTTTGGGTTTGATCCTACTATCTTTCCGTTGTTAAAGCCTGATCAAAAATTTGACATAATGTTGACATGATTCAAGCATCTTGAGGGTGAAGTGAAACACGAAGGGGGCTTTTGCAAGTTTTAAGGTCATTACCTATGGGTTTATGCGGTGGACTGCTAGCAGCATTCATGCTCTGTACAAAGAACTGAGAAAAAAATAGGAGAAGATGTTAGTGTGTTGGAAACAAGAGTCCAGCAGGCAGAGAAAAGGGTAAGATCTTGATTTTTTTTTTCTGATTTTTTCTTTTTTTTTTCTTTTTTTTTTTTCCGATTTTTTCTGATTTTTAGTATGGTTGTGAATCCTAGTATGGATTTTAGTAAGTATGGTTCTGATTTTTTGTTTTCTGATCTTGTTAAGATCTATGGCTAATGTAAATCCTAGCTACACTTTGGATGCAGTTGTACTTGTTTTTTTAGCATGCAGTTGTTAAGATCTATGGCTAATCTGATTTTAGCATGCAGTTGTACTTGTTTTTTTGGTTGTGAATCCTAGCTACACTTTGGATGACCTTATTGTGTTTAGACTTTGAATTTCACACTGAGTGTTCATGATTTGGGATTGTTTTAGGTGTTTGACCATCTGCCTATATGCTGAATGTTGTAATAGCTTTCCTGGCGATAGTTTCATTAAGAGTTTTAATAGTTTCATTGTAGTTTGATGTCCATTAACCGTATTGGTATTTCTTGCAAAGGGTTGTCCTTTTTAATGTTAACTGGAGGTGTTTTAGTAATAGCTTCCCATACATATGATTTACAAACTAATCCAGGTTCTTATATAAATTGACATCAATGGGTGTGTATGTCAGGGAGACGAGATATCTGAAGTGGCGATAGTTTCATTGCGAATTTTATTTGGATCTTACCTATATCTCATGGCTGAAGCCTTGTGCTTGACCCGTCCAGTGTTCTTAGGTTGATTTTCTTCTTTGTTTTTTCTAGTGTTTTAAGGATTTTGTCTTTGGTTTTTGATGTTTAAGTCTGCCGAAACTCTGGTGGCTGAAGCTTTGAGCTTGAACCGTCTTTCTTCTAAGTTTTGTAAGTGCATTATTTGATCTCATATGGTATGGAAATATCCGGTTTGATCTGTTTTATTAGTTCTTGTGGAGGTTTGGAATCCATGAACAAGTATTGGTAGTTTGATGTCTATTTAATGAGTTTATTTAAAGGAGAAGATACTTGCAAATCAAGTTAGGTTTTGGTTTTGGTTTTCTTTAAAAACTAGTAAAACACCTAAAAGGAATTTACCCATAAATAAAACTCTAAAAATATTTTAGGAATTAATTTCCTAAAGAAAAACTCGCCCAAAAAATAAATCCGAGTAGAAGAGGAACTTGGTGCATGGCATACGCGCATATCGCATGGGTCAAAATTTGTATTTTTGATCTCAAGCGTTGAATTAAGCGAGTTTGAGCAGCCCGTTCCTCCAAGGGATGGCATCGAGAATCACCCTATTGTTGAATATTTTGGGTTTGATCCTACTATCTTTCCGTTGTTAAAGCCTGATCAAAAATTTGACATAATGTTGACATGATTCAAAGATCTTGTGGTGAAGTCTGAAACACGTAAGGGGGCTTTTGCAAGTTTTAAGGTCTGTTACCTATGGGTTTATGCAGTGGACTGCTAGCAGCATTCATGCCTGTACAGCAACACAGAAAAAAAATAGGAGAAGATGTTAGTGTGTTGGAAACAAGAGTCCAGCAGGCAGAGAAAAGGGTAAGATCTTGTTTTTTTTTTGTTTGATTTTTTCTTTTTTTTTTTCTTTTTTTTTTCCGATTTTTTCTGATTTTTAGTATGGTTGTGAATCCTAGTATGGATTTTAGTAAGTATGGTTCTGATTTTTGTTTTCTGATCTTGTTAAGATCTATGGCTAATGTAAATCCTAGCTACACTTTGGATGCAGTTGTACTTGTTTTTTTAGCATGCAGTTGTTAAGATCTATGGCTAATCTGATTTTAGCATGCAGTTGTACTTGTTTTTTTGGTTGTGAATCCTAGCTACACTTTGGATGACCTTATTGTGTTTAGACTTTGAATTTCACACTGAGTGTTCATGATTTGGGATTGTTTTAGGTGTTTGACCATCTGCCTATATATCCTGAATGTTGTAATAGCTTTCCTGGCGATAGTTTCATTGCGAGTTTTAATAGTTTCATTGTAGTTTGATGTCCATTAACCGTATTGGTAGTTCTTGCAAAGGGTTGTCCTTTTTAATGTTAATTTGGAGGTGTTTTAGTAATAGCTTCCCATACATATGATTTACAAACTAATCCAGGTTCTTATATAAATTGACATCAATGGGTGTGTATGTCAGGGAGACGAGATATCTGAAGTGGCGATAGTTTCATTGCGAATTTTATTTGGATCTTACCTATATCTCATGGTGAAGCCTTGTGCTTGACCCGTCCCGTGTTCTTAGGTTGATTTTCTTCTTTGTTTTTTCTAGTGTTTTAAGGATTTTGTCTTTGGTTTTTGATGTTTAAGTTGTCGAAACTCTGGTGGTGAAGCTTTGAGCTTGAACCGTCTTTTTCTAAGTTTTGTAAGTGCATTATTTGATCTCATATGGTATGGAAATATCCGGTTTGATCTGTTTTACTAGTTCTTGTGGAGGTTTGGAATCCATGAACAGTATTGGTAGTTTGATGTCTATTTAATGAGTTTATTTAAAGGAGAAGATACTTGCAAATCAAGTTAGGTTTTGGTTTTGGTTTTCTTTAAAAACTAGTAAAACACCTAAAAGGAATTTACCCATAAATAAAACTCTAAAAATATTTTAGGAATTAATTTCCTAAAGAAAAACTCGCCGAAAAATAAATCCGAGTAGAAGAGGAACTTGGTGCATGGCATACGCGCATATCGCATGGGTCAAAATTTGTATTTTTGATCTCAAGCTGTTGAATTAACTGAGTTTGAGCAGCCCGTTCCTGCAAGGGATGGCATCGAGAATCACCCTATTATATTTTTTTTTTCATTCACTCATAAAATGAGCAAGTATCCTTGGACCCATAGGTCACTAGATCAAACCACACCAAGACCAAAATATTTTTATTAAAACTCATTTTTCTCCAACATATAATTATCGACTGTATCAGTACTCCAGTACAGAGAAACAGTGAGATTCGAGAATAACGCGACAAGTATAATTATGGACAGATAATGTGCACAAATTTGAGTATTGCAATAACACCGCGAGCACTAGAGACAACTTGATAATAAACTAGTAGCCATGGCACTTTCGTATCGGAGACGCATTGTAGTTTCTCCCAAGCCGATCCTTCTTCTCACTTGACAGCAGTTTGGCAAACCTCACAAGTGCTTCTTCATTGGTTTCTTCCTGGAGACTTTGTTGATCATTATGCACCATGGGTTCAAGTTGACCTGTCTCCACACTCACTTGTGTAACAGGTTTCTTTAACATATTCTGGCCTAATCTGACAAGATTCTCCAGATTTTCTGTTGTAGCTATGTCCATTGAAGATAATGAACTACTTTCACTCTTGGTGAAGTTATGTTGAATTCTGAAAAAATCAATTTGATTAGCGCCCGAGCCAGAGTTGAGAGAGACCTAGGATAAATGCATTGTCGTAATATGATATATCAGACTCACTGGAGAGAACAAATCGCTGAGTCCATTTGTGTGGCGTAACCAGTCCGCAACTCCCCATTTAGCTGCAACATCAGCTGTTATGTCTTGTTTTTCTGCCTCTATTCTTGTTGATGATCCGGTCCCTAGTGATAGCATCAAAACTTTTCCTTTTCCTTTCGTGAAGAAATTTGGATTTGCCTTGCAGACTCCGGGAAGCAGTCCATATGGAAGTGTTATCTGTATACACAGTTTATTGATCAGAATCTCAGTCACCACAACTTCTATATTTAGATGCATAGAACGGAACTAATTAATATTAATATGCATATATGCTTACTGGGCAGTTGGCAGCTACCCCACCGTCAATGAGGTTAAACTCTCGAACTTGTTCCCTTTCATTAACTTTGGCTTTCACTTGGAATTGGTGAGGAGGAAGATAAGTTGGCGCATCAGAAGTGCCAATGCAGACATCTGAGAGTAGTGGATCCTCTATAAGAGATGTTTTTGCCTTTTCGGTTGTAAAGATACAAGTGTGTCTTAGCTTTACATCATAGGCTGGAATGGCAACCGATGTCAATGTTTGATGCAATCTAGTATTTCCGAGCAACTCCTTCAAAAGCCCATGAAGATATTCACCATCGTACTTTGGTCCTCCAACTATGTCATGAATCCACTTTTTGGCATTGTCAAAAATCCCACTGCATATGCAAAAAAAACAAATTAAGAACACTGTACAAGCGACAATAATGCGTAATTAAGCAATCCAAAAAAATCAACAAAAGTACATAATATACCGATTCGGTTGTGGGAAGATCTTTGAGGAATGGTCGAGGTAGAACTGAGGGATATCCTTAGCTGCAAATAATGGACGGTTGTGTGCATCTGGTGCAGTTAGCATGGCTGTCACAAGTCCACCACTACTTGTCCCACTGATGATATCAAAATAGTCCGCAAGTCTTGCATCTGGACCATCCAGTTCCTAGATAGTTACACAACAGAATTCAATAATGAGATCGAAAATTGAGAGAAAAATATTCAGTAAAATCAATGCATGCATTACTCAGAGAATTATTATTATACCTGTAGTTTAGCTTCAAGGAATGCTAGAATGGTACTTGGAATGATTCCTCGGACACCTCCACCATCAATACAGAGAATTGTGATTAGTTTTGATGGTGGTAATCGATCATTATAACTAGCAGAATCCTCCACTTTATCCATGTTGATTTAAAAAAAAAAAAAATGAAATCAAACAATTTAGCAAACTAAGTTTGAGTAAACTGGTAAGCAGAGATATAAGATTGTAAGAAGCAAAGATAAGTAGATGTAGTTTGGTTAATGAACTGTGGATGAGTATATATAGGCTTACAACAATCTGTGGATAAGTTCGTAGTTACATTGATGATTTGGATTATTGGATAATAACACCCACTTACAGTTTCTATAACTTGATCAGATTCCATTAATACTTCTCAAGTCTCATGCCTTTTTTGATGATCAGTTCTTGATTTGGAAATTGTTCTTATGATCTGGATAACGAATACCATATAAAGAATGCTTAATCAGCAAAACTTTATCCATTAAGGCTCAGAGTTAGCAACTCCATTGTAGGAGCTTCGATGGATATTCCCCTCTTACAGGGAACGCGATCTGATCCTATCCACCACGTAAACTTACCTATATGTAGTTTTTCTAGCTTGATTTCTTTTCTCAGTTCTTTCTCAATTCAGCTCATTCTAAAGGTAGGTTACGAGTATGGCAAGTCAAGTCTAACCTACGAACATATTGAGGTTAAGCTTCGGGTCTTTGCAGGGGCTAAACCAGTCTGCAACCCGAAAAACACATTACGTCATTTCTTTTTCAATAAGGTGTTAGTGTAAACATTGCAGGTAGGGGTGTCAATGGAAGAATATCCGTCGGATATTAGGAATTCCGTTATCCGACAGGTTAAGGATTATCGGATATCCGATATCCGATAATATCCTATAGGATATCAAAATCAGATATCGATACCGATAGGTTGCTTCGGATATCCGATAATATCCGGTTATACCAAAAAAAGCTTAAAAACCCTTGTAAAACATTTTCATAATTGACACTTATCGGATATTTATCCGACAATATCCGATAATATCCGATATTATACTCGATATTATCGGATATCGAATCCCAAACTTATCAACCTGAACATTAAAAGAAAATCAGCCATCAATTAGTAGGGGAAATAAGGGGTTTGGAAAAATTACAATTACGTCCTTAACATATCGGATATCTAAACAAACGGATATAGCTAATTCCGATTCCGATATGTTAAGGAAGAAATATCCGATAACATATTATATCCGATATCCGATATCCGATACAACGGATAAAATCCTATAGGATATCGAATAATCGGAAACGGATCCCGGATATCGGACTAATATTGACAGGCCTAATTGCAGGCAAGTTGTTAGATGGGATATTATTATTGCACCAATCTCCAAATATTTAAATTTTCTGGAGATAAATGTTAGCTTATTTCTTAGTAACACTTGTAAGCTAATGTTGATCAGATAACTTTGGAAATACGAAGCTGTCAAGAGAAGAAATGCTCGAGTAGAATTCGTTACTTTTCAACGAAGGAGCATCACTGGGTTTAAATCTTCCGAACTGGATCATCTTCTTGTCTTGTTAATTTAGTGGGTTTGACGTTTTCCAACTGCAAGAATTCTTCTTGTCTTGTTAAATTTGTTTACTTCCCTGTTTATCCGTTTGGCTTGGTATGCAAGACTTGAACGGGACTTTCTTCTGTCAAGTGGACTGGAGGAACTACAAATATGGATAGGAGATCTGTATATATCCAACTGATATCAAGGGTCTCATAAAGAAAGCAGTAAAAGCAGTAAAAGGCAGTGACTGAAGGTTTTGATTATAAAGTCAATGATCCCGTCGGAAATGTATGGTTCGTGGGCACAATTAAAGATAAGAAGAAGAAACCAGTTCAGGCTTGATCCTCCGGCAGGTATATAAATAGGCAGTGACTGAATTTTGGTTTCTAGCAGTAGTAAATGATGGTTGATCACATGTACTGGTTTGATTTGAAAAGACATTCCAATATAATCTATGAGGTTTAAGTTTTACTTGAATGCTGTAATGTAATTTGTAGTCTGCTCTGCTTTACCTTGAATGCTGTCTACCTCTTACAATTCTGAACCACTTTTGCTTGTTTGTGAATGGTAATTTTGTTACGGATAACACACGCAAAAACAAAGAGACCCGCAAAAATGCACAGTTCTGGAAATATATACAAAAGCAAGTAGCAAGCACGGTAGAGAAATAGGATAAAATTTACCCCTCCCAAAGTCCAATAGCATTTCTGCAGTATTAACAGACTCAAGGCATGGAAGTAATGCTATTTAAATATGATTAGGAGATATTAGGCAACTTTCATGCATAAGACATACTATTGGGTTTTACAATATGAGAACAGCATGTTATGCAGCTTTTATCAAGATGCTCGTTTCAATTACGTACAAGAGTATCTTCGAATTCTACTTGTCCTGCAACTTTAATACCAATTCCTGGTTCCTGCTAAATCTGCACTTCTGAAGTCTTATATCAAGCTAATATATTTTCATTGGAAAAACAAAAAATATCAAGATACTAAATCAGATTTTCTCATGAAAAGCGAGCGAAAAGAGATTTTCAGCCAAAGCAAGCTCTTTCCCACTTTCCAACTACTGATAATGTCAAATTCCCATTGCTTCATTCTCCAATAGTCTTACGCCGTTAAAATGGTGTACACCGTTAATACGGTCTACTAAGTGATCTATATTTAAAATTTCCTAAACGCACACCCAAACACAAAGAAACAAAAAACACTAATAATGACCTTGTATCCTTTCTAATTCACTACATTAACAGGCAGAGGTCATTAGGCTCTGCGCATCATAGAGAACTCTGACTATTGTTCTTGTATATTTATAAATAAATGTATGAAGACAAACTTCAGTACCTATTCAAACTACCATGCATAACTGCAGTATCAGAACACCATAGATAAACAACTATAAATTGGAATGTTGGATTAAGATTTAAGAGATTCCCTCGTACTACTGGAAAGCTCTTATATTCCGCAATTTTCCTGCATTTAATAATTCGACTCCCAAATATGAAGAAAACAAGTCACTATACATCATTACTAACAAAATTCAAAGGTATCAGAGCAATAACTTAAACTAAGAAAGTAAAAAACTAAGTCATAAAGTTGGATAGATGATATCAAGACAGCATGACAGTACGTAGTCTCTTTATATTCAAGACAATGTCAGCAATTAGTTCACTTAAGTGTTACTTGATATCCAAATACAAAATCAAACTCAACTGAGATTACCAGTTTCAGTTTATAAGTATATGTATCCAGGGGTTGCATCCTCATGCATCTGCTCACGACCTTTTGTCTCCTCAATTTCAACTGACTCCATTACTTTTGTATCTTCTTCCCCTAATTCTTTCAACGAAACTAAGGTGTTCTTGTGAGGCGATACTCGAAAAAGCCAATTCTTAAACTGCACAAGCCTTTTTGATGTTGAAGTTTTTGTGTCGTAAATGCTGAAATTGTCACAATCTTGAATTAAAACACTACGACTGTTTGTAACGGCTAATAACTCGCTATTTTCAATCCTAAACTCTTTAGTCCAACCAAATGACTGACAATCATTATCATTCTTCTTTTTTAATAGCCATATGTCAAAACATTCAGCATCTTCGACATTCCAAGCAATAGCAACAAACAAAAACCCATCTAAAACCCCTATCTTACAAGCACCCCAATCACCATCTTGTGGCAAAGGAGGCAGTGAAAGATGTTCACAAAACCTTTCCTTAGCCAAATCGAAGGTAACTATCGTTCCTAATTTTCTGTCCATCCAATAAAGAGCTCCATTAGAAAATATACCTTTTTCTGATGAACTGATTCCAAAATTGAAGTTTCCAAGGTTTCTCCATCCAGTCCCACTGCCTAGAGTGTATATGTAGATTTCTACATGGGTCTTCGACACATATGTTGCTACAACTTTGTAATCATTGGTTGAAGAAACATAACTAAAGCTGCTCGCCCCATAATTATGGTCACACATTAAGAAAACAGTTGAACTTTCAGAAAAATATGGACAAATAAAGTCTATGTCTCTTTCTCTAAAGACAACGTTGAATGGTAAAGAGAGAAAATAACTTAAAATGAATGCAAAAATGGTTTCACCTTTCGAAAGAGTCAGAATCAAAACTTGATGTTACCAAAAACAAAAACAAGAACTATGTTATTTCATTTTTTGTCAAACACTCAACAACAACAACAGAAACAGAACAACAGCAATAACTAATAGTGAGCTCATATATTAAATACTGTATATGTATGATGAAATTTAAGAACTTGAAAACAAAAATCTGCACATGGATGGATTTTTGAGATAGAGATAGTCAAGAATGAAGAATGGCGATTTTGTTTTTTGTGTGTTGATTGTGACAGTCAACTAAAAGACAAAAGTCATAGAAGAAGAACAAGAGTGTTGAGGGTACGGCCTTTTACTAGGAATGAATGCCTTTACTCAAACTAAAACCAAATAAAACAGCCCCTTTAAAGCTTTTGAATTTTTCAAAAAGGCTTGAACTCTATTTTTTTTTTCATCTCTGTGGAATTTTTCAATTACTAATGGTCTCTTAGCCATTTGTCATGTTGCTTCTTTTCTTCAGTTTGCTGAAAATTTCACTAAGGCTTTGATTATAAAAGGTGATTGATGTATATATGTGAGGCTAAGAAAGTTCTGACAGATAGATACATAAAACTGACGTACAACAGCATAGAAAAAGTTAGAGTCCCATTAAAAAGGATTCTTACAGAATTCCTTATGTATAGTTCTAAGTGAATATACACCCTAGTCAGTCGTCAAAAGACCACCCTGTTATACATTTAGTTAACTCAGCCAAATTAGGACTCAAACCCAAACTGGATTTAGTTCAACTCTTGAATGATTTTTTTAAGGCGTTTCAAATCACAAAATCTGTTGGTATAAAAAAATTATAAAATCTGATTAAGGTGATTTGAACTTGTATCTGTTAAAAGATCCATCAAAGATTAGCAAAATAACAAACTTTCAAGCTTCAAGTTCAATCTACTAGCTACTCAGGCAAGAGTACAGATAAGCCGAAGAAACTAGTTATTCTGTATGAACACTTATGAGTATAATACAGTACACAGACTTTCAAAATCAATCAACAAACCGCGCATACATGCCCAAGTATATTTCCTTTTGTTTCACAGCCAAACATGGAATCAAATTGTTCAACATCAATTTAGAGTACTTGGCGTATCTTTTAAAGTTGTCTTGCTGCTATCAGCTACCAGATCATGAGTACCATATGTGTTTACGAATTGTTTCAATAAGAATATCAGCTCAATTGTATAGGTCTGTCTATATATTCTAGTTACCAACCTTTCAAATATGGTCGTATATTAACTGTGCTTGTAGATAAAGAAAATGATATGACGATTTCTTTTGTTCAGTTGTATGTTTCTAGCATTTATTTGTGTTTCAGCAGTTAAGAAATCAGAAAGGAAACCATGAACTCAGTGAAAGCATAATTGAAAACGGCCATGCACATGATAATGATTTAGGCTAAACAAGAAAAGTAGCAAGTGTCACTATGAGCTAAATTCATAAGAAAAGCAGCAACTAAAAAAAAGGCAGAAAAACAATGCACACGAGAAATTCAAATTCAGATAATCTACTTACCCCGTATTCATCTCTAAAAATCCTCCATTTCAGAAGTAGCTCTTGGTAACTCAATTGACCTAGGAATACCTTCATCAATGCAGGAGCTTCTTGCCCATACGGTTTCATAAACTTGTCTAAAAAGGATTTACCTGTCACTACTACAAGTGACCACAGAGGAATTTTTCCCTCCATCAAACCCTTCGAGACAATGATTGAACGAGATTTTCTAACCAAAAGAGTTCAATGGGGGACACTCTATGACCAAATTGGTACACATAATATCAGTAAGGAAACCAAGTCCAAACAAAACTTTTGCATCTATATATGGTTAGTCAAGTGAGGAGTACCTTGGCAGCTCTTCTCCTTGCATGTGCCCATCGTGAAACAGAGGTTTCTGGTTTTTCAATGTTGAAGAATGATACGGAGCTTCGCTTGAGAGCATCAAACTCCAATGCTTTCCACCGATAACATTTGAAAGGGAAACCAAATTAGATAAGACGTACTAAAATGCTAAACTAGCATTTGAAAAAAAGAATTGATTAGATAACAGAGATGAGAGATTGCGAGTTCCTTACCAGAGCGCTTCCACCACAACTGCACAATCTGGGAGATTTCTTCGAGTCCGTTAACTCTTATGGACTTTCTGAAGCTTAACCGCAGCAGCATCAAGCTCGCTGACAGGTCTTGGAGAACAAAATTTTGGTGGCTCTACAGCGTGAATAAGCGAGTTTTACTCCTTGCTCTTCGAAGTAATACTTGACTATATGTCACACATTAAGAAAACAGTTGAACTTTCAGAAATATACGGACAAATGAGGTCTATGTCTATTTCTCTAGAGACAACGTTGAATGGTAAAGAGAGAAAATAACTTAAACTGAATGCAAAAATGGTTTCACCTTTTGAGAGAGTCAGAATCGAAACAGAACAACAGCAACTAATAGTAAGCTCATGTATATGTATGATGAAATTGAAGAACATGAAAACAAAAAACTACACATGGATGGATTTTTGAGATAGAGAAGGTACTTTGTCGACGTCGAGAACAATCTGATATATATCTTGAAAGACTGATCTTAGAGGAGATATATACTTTTTTTTTTTGTTGAATCAAATGAGATATATACGTTTTTTTTTTGAATCAAATGAGCTATATATCTTAGATGAGATATATACTTGATCAGTTTGTTATCTTATCCTCCCTGAGATACTGGTGTTCTGATTTGTCTGAAAGTTTACTATGTGGAACCCGATTTTATTATGCAACTTACTTAACAACTTCAAACCAACGTTAGAAGTCTGGAAGAAAAAATCGTAGATATTTGTTTGACCATGACCATTGACCCCTTGTAAAAGAAATTAATCCAATTCCAACCCCTTTGATAACTCTTCACGTGAACCGACAAGAACGGTCAGTCAAAACAAAAAAAGGACGAAGAACGGGCAGTCAAATATATGGAAGAGCCGTTAGATGAATAAAATCAACGAACATAAGATAACAGGGCAGATCTCTAACCCTAATAACTGGTAGTATATATATACTAGTATAACCGTTGCCACGGTTGGACGGCCGAACCGAAAAGAATGAACATGGGGTTCGGTCACGACTACTTTCGTCCCGTTTAAGAAAAGGTGATATTTTCACTCCGTTTCTGAAAAAGTGATACTTTCACCCGGTTTCCGAAAAAGTGATACTTTCGCTCCGTTTCGGAAAAAGTGATACTTTCACCCGGTTTCCCAAAAAGTGATACTTTCGCTTCGTTTCGGAAAAGTGATACTTTCTTTCGTTTCGGAAAAAGTGATAGCAAACTAAAGTATCACTTTTTCCAAACTGAGCGAAAGTATCACTTTTTCGCGAAAACGGAGCGAAAGTTTCACTTTTCCTGAAACGGGTTGTGAAAGTATCACTTTTTTAGAAACGGAAAATTAGTCGTTCCATAAACCAAAATATGGTTGTATAATGTGTTATGCATCATTTGTGGTGGTTTGCATAATGGTTATGCATTCAATTTTCGAGAATTGTGCCTAAAATTAAAGTATCATTTTTCTTGAAACGGAGGGAGTACATCGTTGTATTAGTTGCAACGGAAAATTAGTTGATGCATAAACCAAAATTTTGCTACATAAAGTATTATGTATCTTTTGTGGTAGTTTGCATAATGGATATATACATTTAATTTTCTAAAATTGTGCCTAAAATGATAAGTACCTCCAAATTTTTCGTAAAACTCTAAATTTGATATTGTTGTTTGTACTTGTTGCGTAGAGTTTTTTATAACCTTTCCAACGAGATAAATTTTGTAAAATTCCAAGGCACGGATTTTTAGATATGTTATATTAAAGTTTGATTTCCAATTATACCCCTGAAAAGATAGGATATAAAAAATGTTATAGTAATTGGACTAAAAGGGAGGGACATTTTTGGTTTTTCGGCCCTAACCATTCTCAATTTTTTTGTGGTAATTGATCACTTAAATTTACAAAAAAGTGGCCATATAAAGGTCCTCCCTCGCTTCGCTCGGTCGGCCCAACAAGCGATGATAGGAAGTCTACCACTAAAAACTGTTTTATGACCAAACTGAGATTCACAACTGCTGTTGTTCTTCTTCTGTTTATCGCTTTTTTTTTAGGATGTATCGAATGTGTCCAGCAAAATTTGTTTCGATGCATTATTATTAGTTTGTCATTCAGTTCAATCCTTTTGATCGTGAAATACTTGATAAGCCATGTTATCTTATCTATGCTTTAGGGGGAAAATAACCTTGTAACTGGACAAGTTAATGATCTGAACTTCCTCAATGCTACTACTATGAATTTAAACATCAATAGTTTCGGTGGTGCGCTACTATCTTCGTACTCAGTAGCCAGTTTCACAACAAACCTTTGACACTAAATATCCAAAAAAAAGAATCAGAATTCATAACCTTGTAGGTATAAATGGCACTCGAGTTTTCAGGTAGTATTCCTTCTTTGATATCATTGTCCAAACTAACAAAAATCGCATTCCCCAGTTAGTTTGGACGACTCACCCGAGGAAAAATGTCTGCTTATGACAATATATTCTCAAAACTGCGTACACAAATGATAATTCGACAACATATGGTGAAATTAGGCTTTCTTAAATTTGTGGATCAGATAATAAGGCCTTTGAACTACTCTCAGTCCAACTTCGCTCCATATGGAATGTTAGCTTAACTATACACTCCCCAGAAACACAAAAATGACCCCGAATCGTACCAGACATGCATCTGTTAGGGATGGCAATGGGGCGGGTATGGGCGGGACCTTGAATCCCATCCCCTACCCCGTTCAAAAACCAAAACCCATCCCCTACTCGTTCCCCATAAGAATGGGGCGGGGACGGGTATGGGGAATCCCCGTAGGGGATGGGTTTCCCATGGGTTACCATAACATTACAATAAATATTTAAAAAGTTTGTAAATAATAATAATTTAAAAATAATTATAATGGTTCAAACAATGATACTAACCTACGCAGTGCATTTTAAAATTTTAAGTTTATAATAACCAACTAAAACTGAAAAATAAAGGAAACAATTGATCCATAATTAGGTATTATGGTTCCTTTTAGTTCTTAGTTCCTCATTATTAACCATTTTCCTCCATATTAATTAATCATCTCATCATGATCTTCTTCTTCGTTATCTTCCAAAAAGTTCCTCGATCGATATATAATAGGTTTTGGTATGGGGGGGGTATGGGGTGGGGACCTTGAATCCCATCCCCACCCCATCCCCGCATCACTACTTTCGGGGATTCCCTATACCCGCCTCGTTCCCCGTTTATACGGGTAAAACCCTAACCCATAGGGGCGGATCCCCACGGGGATGGGTTTGGATGGGGCGAATTGCCATCCCTAGCATCTGTGACATCACCAATTAAGTGTGCATAGAAATTCATGCAGGATAACACAAGTGCCATGAGCAAGATCTCTTTATATTACAATCCTCTTTAAAAAGAAATTTGTTAGACCATGACCATGGACCCCTCTTTAGAAAGAAATGCAACCTTGAAATCTCTTTCACGTGAACGGTCAGTCAAATTCATGGGTGAACCGAAGGTTAAATAACCCTAAATTGATCGGGCATATTTCTTACCCTAATAATATCTTTAACCCTAATAAGTAGTGTCTATATACAGGGGATGGAGAATGATAGAAAGAAACCAAACTGCGCCTCCCTCCACCAATTTGTGTAAAGAGAATGAAAGGAAGAAGCCAAAACAAGCTCGAAACTTACGATCTGATGCATAATCCCAGAAATATATAGCAGCAGACGGTTCGATATCATCTTCAAACACACATTATTTCGGCATGATGATTTCTCCTCTCATAGTTGTAAAAAATGGTCTACTGATCGGTCGGAAGAAACTTGTTTCTTCTATTATATGGCGGTTTGTGATTCTTAAATCAGTATTTCCTTGTTCGGTAAATTTGTTTTCTGTGTCGGAAAAATGAAGTTGTATCTTATGAAATTTGTTATCTTGTCTATGAATACTACTAATTTTTTTTTTTATTATACTAGTTGAATAGCAGTGTAATTATTGATTGATGAGTAATTTAAGATGTGAAAAAGGAAAATTTTGTTTCCAAAGTTGTTCCGTCAATGAAATTGTAATGGATGGATGGTGTAATGTTAATTGTTTTCTATACTCAAATCTACCCCTACAGCCTTTTTATGACCAAACTGAGATCCAGAACTGATATTGCTCTTTTAGAATGTATAGATATTTGCAGCATAATTCAATCCTTTTGATCATGAATACTTTTCGATGTTTCCATTCATCTTATTACTGTAATACTGTTAGATGTCTAACTTTGAATTGTGTATTAGCTAGTGATTAGTTTATGTCTAAGTTTCGAGTTGCTGCACTTATTGGTTGATGTGTAGATTGGGTATAGCAGTTGGATGTTTTTGCTTTGAGTAAAATATTGCCTCAAAGTTTTTTCAGCTTCCTCAAAGTTATTTCAGCACTATGATTTTTCCTCAAGTTGTAAAACATTGCCCTTTCGAAGTCCTATAATATCTTAGGGGTTGAGGTTTTAGTAGATTGAAACATGAATTAGTGATATCAAGTATGATTTTCTGCATTAGCTAACTTTTTGATCTATATTACAAATTTTTTAATCTTGTGAAATTCGGGATAACACAGCAACTCATATATTTGGTTATACGAGCCATGTAACATACCACCAGATTTTCTTTTCTTTTACTACTGTCTTTCTTACTTATAGCAGCTACTAGAAAACCAATATTTGGAAGCAGAGGTAAGGAACCAACAGAATACCCAAACGCAAACAGGGATCAAATTAAATGGCGCACAAGCAACAATCTAATCTCATATGACTACTTTTTCTCTGGAAGATGAATGGGTTCAACAATCATCGACGAAATCCAGTTTTTTACGTAGGTATCTGGCATTCCGATTCCATCTCCTGGATTGTAAAAACATTGGCTGGTTCGTGTCATGTTTTTTATAGCATTGATCAGCGGCGAAGGTAGAAACTAGGCTAAGGGGAAGTAAAGTCTTGTTAGGGGGAGCAAAAATGCTAAATTAGGCTTGGAGGAATTTTGGGCTGGGAAATTTAGGCTTGAAAGCCCAATAGTTAGGGGTCGCAAGTGCGTACCCTTGCTTGCAGCTGGATTCGCCACTGGCATTGATGTACGACTTCGGAAAAATGGAAAGGGCTTTCGACTGATTTGTATGGATCTTCTTCCATGTTTCACTGACAAGATATTTGATGTGTTTTCGTGCCATGTACTCTGAAACACCAGCATGCTTCATGTAACATTGGATTGATTTCCGGACGTCTCCTCTCTTGAGTTCATCCTATAAAAGATCATATTCATTTGCAAGACATGCATATTAGAGGTGTAAATCATGTGCTGTGCCGGTACATGTATGACACAGTAAGATGCTAATTTTGGGCACAACACGACAAGACACACAATCTGGCACAACACAGTACAACACACGAGCTTTGTTGTGTGCTCCAAGCTAACCAGCATGTATCACGGCACAGCACAACACGCTGCAACACAAGTGTATGTGCACAAAAACAAACTAGTCTAGTTGATCAATAGATATTAATTAACCAACGGAAGATTGATCTTACGTACCGTACAAGTTGCTAAGTCATCGACAAGCCGAATAATTAAGGATGACCAACGTATGACATCTGGGTAACCATTCTTTAAGCAGTCTAATGCTTCTTTAGTAATTTCATAATCATCTAGTAGAAAGTAAGCATGGATTTGAATTGAAGGCACTCCTACTGAAATCCATGCGTTCTCTAGGTATTCTTCAAGTGTTGGTGTGTAGCCATTGTTGTACCACTCTGCCTCTATTAAGTATGCTTTGCATAAATCTGACCACTGAAACATGCCATTGACAATTTACTAAGTGTGTGACCAAAATAAATAAAAAATAAATAAATGGCGTTGTCAGTACCGCATTCTTCAAGTATTGGATGGCATCCAGGCCATGTTTTTTAAGAACCTGGTAAGCTATTTCATTCGTTGTATTATATAGAGCTAAAAAACATATTTTCATGTAATAAGGAAGATGTTCCACTCGGTTGATATCCCATCTACAAAAAATAAAAATTATCATAATATGGAATAAATTGATGTTTCCGATCATAAATGAACATGCCAGACATTTGGTGGTTGTACCAAGAAGTTGAATTATGATGCTACTATAAGGTAATTACTACGATCAAATTAAGAAAACAAAGAAGAAAATATTTACACGAACCTTTCAACTGCTTCTGTGAATAGCTTGAGCTCATCCATATTACCATACACATCATAAATATCATCAATGGCAATCACAAAAATACTGCTCTGCACACCTTTTTGCCTACAATTCCCATACCTAGGCTCATGGTAGAACCCTACATGGCCCATGAAAGCTTCTACCAAACGGTTCCTTATAAAGTGACATGCTGTTGTAAGATCCAACTCCCTCCACCACCTTTAATTTCCAGAAAAAAAGACATGTCGATTACTTTAACTAGCACAAATCTCGACTACAGCAGTCGTGAAAGTCCATTTCTACATTGAGTACATTCCAAGAGTGCATTGATCAACAGGAAAATTAGGAAGACTTGTTTTGGGGTTACTGAAGGAAAGTTTCCAAGTGGCAAATGTTACGAGACTTACAATAGACCACCTAACTTCGTATGGAACAAAGAAATCCCTCCAAAAGTATCTACCTTCCACAACTATATTCCCAACTTAAAAAACTTGCAGCATTGGAGAATACAAACACAAGATGTCATCTGCAAGCTAATTATGCGGCAAAGAGGAGGAAGATGGATACCATATTTTCTTCCATTGTGAGTTAGTAAACAAGTCTAGTCTGAATCTATTTTGTAAAAATCTTTGAAAATTTCACGGTGAATGCATGCGAAACAATTTAGTGAACATACTTGAAGACTGGAAACTCCATTCTCTACATGGAAGAAATCTAAAAATCTGAAACCTGCTACCTTATGCTATTATCTGATCAGTGTGGAAGAAGATTGAAAACAGCACCTGAAATCATTATGGAGGTTAAAAATTCATGCTAATTAAATGGCCGTATGATGTAGCTGTATCCGTGTACTTAAAAAATAAACCCGAGACTAATCTTTTTTTTTTCTTTTGCCGCACCTGAGCCCCCAAACCTGAGACTTTTCCTTATTAATGTGCCAGGGTGAAATTTTTTTTATTCTCTTTTTCTATTTGCTGTTGTGGCGCTTGTTTGAACGGACTCAGCCAGTTGGATGATCCAACATGCATATGCATGTCATCCCAACCTCTGCCCTATGCCAAACAGATATGGAATGAATTAACTTATGGAAGAGTGTACTTAATTACCTAAATAAATAAACGAGTTCATGTTGGTGCGTTGCTTGGACCATGTTAAAATCTAACTTGGCAAACTCAAATAATAAAGGATCCATTTCTTGTGCGGTAGTGGTGTGAGCATAAATGGATAAGAACCAACTAGTCTCATATCTTGGCGCTTTCCATTGAAGAGGAAGTTCCAACGCATGCCGTACTTGTTTGCTGATCATCGAGTGTGGATTTGTCGTACGTGTAAACTTATTTAGGTGTCTGACAGTGAATTGTTGAGCTTCATCCAAGATATCTTCGCCTTCAGAGGCAAAGAATGAGGCTTCATAGAGACTCAACATTCCCATAACATCATCATTTTCAAGTTTTTCTACATGCTTCAAATCACCTCTTTTCAATTTATCCCCAAAGCTTCGAAAAACATCTGAAAGCAGTCGACACATAAAAATGTTTTAAATATTATACTATAGGTAAAGGAAAGAGTAAATTCGTTCATTATATACGTACCTTGAGAAATTTCATATCCATTTTGTCTTAGGAGTCTAAATCTTAGAGCAATTGTATAAAGATCTCCACAGATATCCATGTCCTTGGTAGAAACTATAGTATCGAGAGCAACTTTTATCTCATCAAAGAAATGGTAATCAATTCCTAACCTTTGAATAGCATCAACAAGCTTCAACAAAGATAGTATCGACGATTCATTGGATTCTTTAAACATATGCCTAACACCTTCTTTCAACTTTTCAGCTTGTTCAGTATACTTTTCTTCCGTATACTGGCTCTTGAGAGATTGGATAAAATCATAATCCCACAGACTTGGTTGGTAGTTTGCAGTCCGCCTTGCTTCCGGATTATAATCATTGCTCATTGAAGTACAAAGATGATAATTTTTGTGACGATTAGTACTTGTTGAATTACACTGGGTAATTAGATGGATAGATCGTTGTTGATCTTTGAATGGTTGGCTTAGAGGTTGATGATAATGAGACATCATATTAGATGCACTGTGCAATCGATTAATATGAAATTTAATTTCATTCATAGGCAAAGGCTGATGATGAGACATCATATTATAAAACTCAAACTTTATAACAAGAAAAAAAAATGTAAAAAGTAACAAACTTATCAGTGAGGAAATTCAGCTATCAGAAAATTATAAAGTCTCAGATTTGTGTTGATATAAGTAATAAGTTAGAGCTATTGAGATGTCAATTTATAGAAGATTGAACTATTAGTATAAGGAGGGAAACTCTGTTGCTAACACGTTCTTGTTAAATGCATGGGGGGTTCCAACATGACACGGTAGTGGAATCAACCACCGAGTTTCATACATGCTGCAAACCGAGTTTCATACATGCTGCAAAGGTTTTAGATCTGGGACTGTGTAGCACGGACACTTCAACCACCGAGATTTTGCTTCTACCAACTGCTAATAGGTTTTGATAAATCTGTATGTAATTTCTTCTTCTTCTTCTTTTTCTTAAATAAATAAAAGATATGCTTTTTTGATCAATATATTCATCTTTACCGATCAAAAAAAAAAAAAAAAAAAAAAGAACGATTGTAAGTTTATAACTCACACTGGTATGATCAGTAATGAGATTTAGTTAACTGCCAAATAAATTATGTCTATGTCAAAGAAATTGGTCGTAACTCTCTGTCAATCATCTTATCTTTTGTTTATCATTTTTATCAGATTTAGCGGAGTTGATCGTACGTCTATGTCAAATAAATTGATATACTACTAGTCAAATCTTGAATAGTTAGGAGGAAACGGTGGATCACATGTTCTTTTCATCGTTTTCTTTTTTGCGTGAGAGATTTGGAATTTCTTCATAAGATAGGGTTTTTGTCTTTTGAGATAAAATGGGTTTTCTGGAATTCTCTCTATCCATTTATTTTTAGATTAGCGTCAAAATAAGTTGTTTTTTTTTTTTTTTTTTTGGTAATCTTGCTCAACTCTGCTTTTAATTATTTGTTGAACGATGTGAGCGGAAAGAGATAGGATCACTTTTGGTTGAAGAGCTAATCAAGAATACCATTATGTTATGCTCTAATTTAGAGTCGTTCAAAGACGTTTAGACAGATCGTGTTCTTTTCATTGGGATGGTCATTCATCTCTTGTAAACACTATTGAAGCCATCTTTTTAATGTAAACTTTTTTTTTTTTCTTTCAAATTCTTTTAGCTAGTTGCGCATGTCAAGTACGTCAGTCAGACTTGTCTGACTTAGTCACATTTTTGAAGTTAGCATGCTTGATAATCAAAGTCTATCCATCCAATCCATAAGGACCATAACCTTATAAAACAAACAACAAAACAAACACCACCGTTATTAATTTTCATAACAAAATTGGGCATGGAGATACTAACTTGTAATCCTTTTTTTCTCCTTCTTCCTCTGCTTTTCCTATTTCTATATTTTCTCATTCCATTAAGAACCAGAAAGGATGACCAGTATCAAAACAAACTTCCACCATGTCCTCCTAAGCTTCCACTCATTGGTAACTTACATCAACTTGGAAAACCGATTCATCAAGTACTAGACAAACTATCTAAAATACATGGTCCAGTCATGCTTCTACAACTTGGTCGGGTACCAACACTCATAATCTCCTCCGCCGAAGCTGCCGAACAAGTCTTGAAAACGTATGATCTTGAGTTTTGTTCTAGACCTTCACTTGTTGGACATAAACGTTTATCGTACAATCACTTGGATATTGCTTCTGGACCTTATGGAGAGTATCATAGAGAGATTCGGAAAATATGCGTACTTGAACTTTTCAGTACAAAAAGTGTGCAGTCTTTTAAGGCAGTCAGGGCAGAGGAGATTGATGTGCTGATTGATTCCATATCAGTTTCTTCAAATACTAATATTCCCATTGATGTTTTCGAAAAGTTACTAAGTTTTACACATAGAACAATTTGTAGGGTTGCTTTTGGGAGTAAGACTGATGATCATAGTAGGAATCAACTGGTCAATGGCAGGCTTATGGAAATCCTTTATGAGGTCATGGTTGTTTTAAGTGGTTTCTCTGGGTCCGATTTCTTTCCCAAGGTAGGTTGGATTATCGATACGATTACTGGAAGCCATGGTATAATTGAAAAATGCTTTCATGAGTTGGATGAGTTTTTTCAGCAAATTGTAGACCAACATCGCGACCCGGAGAGACTCAAACCAGAGCACCACGATATTATAGACGTTCTGCTGAAACTAGAGAAGCATCAGACGAGTACAATTCGTCTTACGAATGAACATATCAAAGCAATTCTTATGGTAACTAGCTAGTTTTCTTATTCCGCTGCCATGCATATGTTTTGTTTTTTCATCCAAGTTTTTAGTTGTACTGATCTGACTTATTATTTGAGTCAGCAGTCCTTATTTGTTTGGATCCAACTCGGGATCTGAATCTGACCCGGCGTCTAACTCGTCCTGAGCTGGATGTTAAGTAATTTTTGGGATATCTGAATGGAGCTTTAACTCATTGGGCACGCATTTGACTGGATTCAAAAGTTTTCCATAACCCTACTATATATATGTATATATATACTGTATTGAATAATGAATTTGAATATTCGATGGTTGCATTCAGAATGTATTTCTTGCTGGAGTAGACGCACCAGCTTCAACAATGAATTGGGCAATGACAGAACTGGCTAAAAATCCGGAAGCAATGAAGAAAGTTCAAGAAGAGATTAGAAACCATGTGGGATCAAAAGGAAAGGTAGAAGAATCAGACCTTGATGATCTCCCCTGCTTGAAAATGGTAATTAAAGAGACTCTACGGTTGCACATACCAGCTCCATTGCTAATTCCAAGAGAATGCATGAAACATAGTAAGATTGATGGATATGATGTATACCCAAAAACAAGGGTCCTAATAAATGCATGGGCAATGGCAAGAAATCCCAAGTATTGGCAAAATCCAGAAGAATTCTTTCCACATAGGTTCAAAGATAGCTCGATTGATTTCGTGGGAAGTCAAAATTTTGAATACATACCTTTCGGGGGAGGGCGACGGGTTTGCCCTGGAATGAACATGGGACTTGTGTTGATAGAGCTCGTCCTTGCCAATGTTTTGTATGCTTTCGATTGGGAATTACCAGAAGGAATGAAAAAGGAAGACCTAAACATGGAGGAATCGTCAGGGATTAATATTCATAAAAAATATCCACTTGAGCTTGTACCCATTAAGCATATGGTAAATTAAGAAATTTGTTTAAGAGAAGATAAAAATATGTGCTAAGTATATATATGCATGGGTGATGTGCTTTAAAAAAAAAATTGTTGTCAAGTTGTTAATGTGCTTCAGTAAATGAAGTTGTAATGTATGGATGGTGTAATGTTTGTTTTTTTCTTTCTTTAATTTGTACTGAATTTTACCATTTCCAAACTTGATATGCATTTTAATGACCGAACTTAGATCTGCAACAATCAACATGCTATGGTTATACTTCTGTTATCGTTTTTTTTTTAAAGAATGTAATCGATGTTTCCAGCAAATTTTGTTTCGATGCATTGTTATAACTATGTCATTAAATTAAATCTGATGGCCTCGAGAACAATCTGATGGCCGAAGAAGATGTCTCTGAAGTACGGAAGCAACATTGGTTCTCGAGAAGGTAATACTAGTTATTAGCTCCAATAAGATGGACTTGAGACCCATTCTTGGAGTTGTCAGATCTGCCATGTTATCTCTTTGCTGCATGATTCTGTCAAACCAAAGATATGCAAGTGTCTTTACTCAAGGTGCGAGGCTTAGGGTTTCAAAGTAGAAAATTTATGAGAGTAGAGTTAGGCTGAAAGCTAGACAGCCTGTGTATAGTATTACAAATTGGCAAAAAGAGCTGTTGTTGGTGAGGAGAATGGCAAGTTGGCAACAAAATGCAGATTGAGATGCGCAGGCACATCTTAAATCTGTTTGATCTACAATAATCATCACTTCCCGCACTCTTCCAAATCTCAACTTTTTTTCGGTGTTAGATAACAATTTCACCAGAACCATAATTCCCACTTGCCATCGGTACTGACTTCTATGGAGAACAACATAACAACTTAACTATCACAGGGCCATTTCGGCAAAGAGAAGAGATGAAAAGCCAACAGATAGGTCTAATTCTTGAGTGATATATACTTGATCATTTTTACTATGCAACCTTACAGAAACAGGAAACCGATTTTAGTATGCAACATACACACTTCAAAGTTCAAAATAATGTTGAAGTCTGCAATTTAGTTTTTGTTTGACCATGATCATTGGGCCCTTGTTAAAAAGAAATTCAACCTTGAAATCACTTCACGTGAGCGGTCAGTCAAACAAAAAGAACGGGCAGTCAAATTCACGAGTGAGCTGTTAGATCAATGCAATCAACGACCATAAAATAATTCTAAATTAATCGGACATATCTCTAACCCTAATTTGCAGTGTATATATACAGGGGATGGACAATGATAGGAAGAAGCCAAACCGCGCCTCCCTCCCTCCAATCTGTGTAGAGAGAATGAAAGGAAGAAGCGAAAACAATTTCGTAACAAAATCTGGATGCATAATCTCAGAAAGATCATGGCAATCGACAGTTTCGATAGCATCACCAAATCAAATTCACATTATTCAGCATTATGATTTCTCCACTCATAGTTGTAAAATATGCTTCATATAAAGGGTGTCCTAGCAGTAGGTAGATTACTAAGTTACCCTTAATTATTTTTATTATCAACTTATATACCCTTCACCTAGAATTAAAACATAAAACCTAGACTAACCAAAATCCAAAATCGTTTTCATTCCTAACCTAATTTGATCATTAATCAAATCGTTTCGATTTTATTTTTCATGTGATTAATTGATAAATCTTTGATCATTGATTAAAACCATAAGTACAAATGAGTCGTGTGAAGTGTTGCACAAAGAGATTTAGCCCTAGATCGGCATTTTGGAACCCATATCTTTGTTGTTTTTTTTTTTATTTTTTATGTTTCAGATGAACAGTTCGGCTGATAACTAAACATGAAAATGATAGCCAAACTTCACTTTGTTAGAAAACACACCAAGTTCTACTGTTCGCTTTTTTTATTCGAATCAACTTGAACCTAAATTCGCTAGTTAGAGAGTGAAGTTCGGCTGATAAGTTGTCAGCCGAACCTAAAAAGAGTGAAGTTCGGCTGACACCTATGTTTTCTGAAATCATACCTAGGTTCGGCTGATAACTTTTCAACCGAACTTATGTATATTTTCAGAAAGATAGGTTTGGCTGACAAGTTACCAGCCGAACCGTTCATCTGGTCGGTAGATCTAGGTTGTAAAAATTCGATTTTTTGACAAGTTCAACTTATAAAAAGGACATTGAACCTCGTTTAAAAGTTTACCTTTGTAGTAACAAACCTTAATTATCTATTAGTTCAGCAAATCTCAAAAGCCTAATTTCTTATTCTTCTTCTTTAACAAACCCTAACCTAACTATTTCTCAAAAAATAAATAAAAAACCATTTAAACTAAGACTATATAATCATTGACATTAACCACTAATCATCGTTAACATTAACTACGTACTAATCATTAATATTAGATTCTAATTACTATCATTAATACTAGTGAAGTAAGGGTATTATTGTCATGATAAAAATACGACTGATAAGGGGTTATTGATTTTACCACATAATAACTCTATTTTGTCATTACCTTGTATACCTCAAAAAAATTGAGTATGACACCCCACAACAAGTGGTTACCCCATAACGGGGACATTACATTCTATCCTTAGGGTTTTAAGGGTATCTATCCTCTGGGTTTTAAGGCCGTTTATCCTCGAACTAGATTTCACCTCCGCCGCCTTCTTCTTCATTTCCTCACAAAATATTCTCTCTCCTAGGGTTACAGTTTTTAATCTTTTAGCCTTTTTTCTGTTGTCTTCATAACAATAGCGGAAGGAGTTGTTGATGAACCTATTGACATCCAGAAAAAAAGTTCTTATTTAATACTCTCTTTTTATCTATATAAAATACGCATTAACACCATTATTTAGTCGTAAATTTTTATTTGGTATCGTCGATAATCTTACAAATTAAATAAAAATTATTGATTTTTTTTTTGTTTTTTTTTGTTAAAAATTTTTCGACATTGTAAAAGGCCCTACGAAAATTTTTGCACAGGGCCCTTCTAGACACAAGATCGGCTCTGGATGGGAGATCTTCATTTATCTAATTGATATCAAGGGTCTCATAAAGAAAGCCTGTGATAACGGAGCAGATATAGATAGCAAGACCCCTCAAGGATTTGATTATAAAGTCAAAGATCCCATCGGAAATGTCTGATTCGTTGGCTCGCGTAAGAAGAAAGAGACGAAACCTCCGGCTTAACTTCAAGTAATATATAAATTGGCAGTGACAGAGGTGGCATCTTAAGAGATGGTTGGATTTATTCTAGTAGTATAGATGATGGATGATCTATGGTGGTGGGTCTTGTTTAATTTGAAAAATTCTGGTTTATTTTTTATTTTTTTTGAAAAAGACAAGTGTTGATGGTGGTCTTTAAACAAGGGGTAAAATCGTAAATCCTCATGACCTAAGTGTTACCCGCAACACATTAACTAAGACATTTAACTCAGTGTAAATAATTAATAGGGGTATTTTTTCAAAATACCAGATTAGGTTTTTCAACACGTAACCCTAATTCCAAAACCAAGCCGCATACTGCGCACCATGGCAACAATGCCAAACCAAGACGCACCCTGCGCACCATGGCAACAATGCCAAAACCAAGCCGCATACTGCGCACCATGGTAACAATGCCAAACCAAGCCGCATATCTTGCACCATGGCAACAATGCCAAACCAAGCCGCACATCGCGCACCATGGAAACAATGCCAAAACTAAGTCTGATATCGACACCATGGCAACAATGCTAAAACCAAGCCCATACATCACAAGACCATAGCAACAATGCTAAAACCAAGCCGCACCTAGCACCATGGCAACAATCCCAAACTAAGCCGCACCCTGCGCACCATGGAAACAATGCCAAATTTCTAAGCCGCTATGCCTTCGGCCCACGCCAAATATAGCGCCCTAGGCTTGCTAGACTTGCAACTAGGTCAACATGGCCGTACGTGCCATTGGCACATGCCAAAACGTATCGCAAGCCATATTTCCCACCGCTTATGCCTTTGGCCCACGCCAAATATAGCGCCCTAGGCTTGCAAGACTTAGAACTAGGTCGACATGGCCGTACGTGCCATTGGCACATGCCAACACGTATCGCAAGCCATATTTCCAAGCCGCCATGCCATTGGCACACGCCAAATATACCGCCCCTAGGCTTGCAACTAGGTCAACATGGCCGTACGTGCCATTGGCACATGCCGGCCACGTATCGCAAGCCATATTTCCAAGCCGCTATGCCTTTGGCCCACGCCAAATATAGCGCCCCTAGGCTTGCAAGACTTGCAACTAGGTCAACATGGCCGCACGTGCCATTGGCACATGCCAAGACGTATCGCAAGCCATTTCCAAGCCGCTATGCCTTTGGCCCACGCCAAATAGTCCGCCCTAGGCTTGCAAGACTTGCAACTAGGTCAACATGGCCGTACGTGCCATTGGCACATGCCAACACGTATCGCAAGCCATATTTCCAAGCGCTATGCCTTTGGACCACGCCAAATATAGCGCCTAGGGCTTGCAAGACTTGCAACTAGGTCAACATGGCCGTACGTGCCATTAGCACATGCCAACACGTATCGCAAGCCATATTTCCAAGCCGCTTATGTCTTTGGCCCACGCCAAATATAGCGCCCTAGGCTTGCAAGACTTGCAACTAGGTCAACATGGCCGTACGTGCCATTGGCACATGCCAACACGCACCACAAGCCATATTTCCAAGCCGCTATGCCTTTGGCCCACGCCAAATATAGCGCCTAGGCTTACAAGACTTGCAACTAGGTCAACATGGCCGACGTGCCATTGGCACATGCCAACACGTACCACAAGCCATATTTCCAAGCCGTATGCCTTTGGCCCACGCCAAATATAGCGCCCCAGTTCGCAAGACTCGCAACCAGGTCAACATCGCCGTACGTGCCATTGGCACATGCCAACACGTACCGCAAGCCATATTTCCAAGCGCTATGCCTTTGGCCCACGCCAAATATAGCGCCCTAGGCTTGCAAGACTTGCAACTAGGTCAACATGGCCGCACGTGATGCCATTGGCACATGCCAACACGATCTAAGCCATATTTCCAAGCCGCTATGCCTTTGGCCCACGCCAAATATAGCGCCCTAGGCTTGCAAGACTTGCAACTAGGTCAACATGGCCGACGTGCCATTGGCACATGCCAACACGTATCGCAAGCCATATTTCCAAGTCGTTATGTCTTTGGCCCACGCCAAATATGCCCTAGGCTTGCAAGACTTGCAACTAGGTCAACATGGCCGTACGTGCCATTGGCACATGCTAACGCCAGACGCAAGCCATGTTTCAAGCCGCTTATGCCATTGGCCCACGCCAAATATAGCGCCCTAGGCTCTTAATATTTGCAACTAGGTCAACATGGCCGCAGACGTGCCATTGGCACATGCCAACATGCTCGCGGGTAGCCTAACTTGCAAACCGTGCAACCTACCACCAAGGCATTCCGCACATGCCATTGGCACATTCCAAACACACACGCGGGTAGCCCTAACTTGCAAACCGTGCAACCTACCACCAAGGCATTTCGCACATGCCATTGGCACATGCCAAAACACACACGCTGGTAGCCTAACTTGCAAACCGTGCAACCTACCACCAAGGCATTCCGCACATGCCTTTGGCACATGCCACACACGCCACTAGCGACTCCGGCATTACCACTTACGCCGAGGTGCAACTCCCAACAAAGGCATTCCGCACATGCCATTGGCACATGCCACATGCATCCCTAGCAGCACCACTTGCACCCAAGATGCAACCGACACTCGAGACATCAACACAACCGGGGGATGCTTTTAGGGTTTTAGTTTGGCGGTCACAAGATGTAGCGTACACTACGCCACATTAAGAAAGCGTGAAAAGGAATAAAGCGGTCAAATAAAAGAGGAAATAATGGTGAAAAACGTTTTCACCCATTAACACCATGTGGTTACCACCTCCTCCCATTATTTCACCCTTTACTCTCTTCCTTCATGAGGCAAGAGTACGTTTCAATATCGACTTGTATAAATAGGTCTTACCTATTTCCACCAGACAACAAGTCCTTGGTCAGAGAAAAATACTACACTCTCGGAAAAGGCAACTTTGCAAGCTCTCCCAAAAGCTTTCATCTCTTTCAAGCTTCCTGTCTTTTCACTTTCTCGATACAAGTCGAGATACTACTCTCCTTAACACCTTTCTTTGCTTCCTCCCCAAATCAACCCTTCTCCTCCACTTTGTGACCGAAGCAAGTCCGGAACGACCATTTTTTGGTTTAGGCCGGACTTGCAGATTGATCTCTCGAATCTATAAAGTGCTCACGTGCAACACATTTGTTTAGGGTTTGAACCAGTTCTCACTCACCTACCGAAATTACCGAAATCATGAAAACGATTTTTACCCATAAACAATTGGCGACCACAGCGGGAGGATTGATCTATCGGCTACAATACCTACTCCAACTCCGATTTCGTTTTTAACGTCAAATCCCAACATGGTGGAACTCAGATCCAGAACGGCTGCCGAGAACACCAGCGCAGAACGCATCCCTGATGTTGGCATCTCCCCCTATAACGTTGTTACTTCACCGGCTGATGATAAGCACGTATGTGCTCCATTTTATACCCATATTTATATTAGCTAGGACTCGATATTTTGGCTAACAACACTATTTTAGTGATTTAGTAGAAAGTACAGGTATATTCAATCTTCCGGAAAAATGACGTCTAAAGTACAAGTAAAATGGCGTTTGTGACTAGAATTGCCAATGTTGTTCACCGGCTCCGAATGGGAAAGGCCTTGATTAATCAAGTATTCACTGTTTGTCACAATCACCTGCTTGGTTGCTACAGCCGCAAGGATAGTAAAGAATAAAGTGGAAACAAAGAATTCTCTTTGTCCACCGAGTTAGCTACGTGTGACCATGAGAACATAAAGTGCATCCATGCTGTGTACCTAGGGGATGATAATACTCTTTAACCCATTGGAGTGACACATGGTCCATAGAAGGGTGTATACAGGGAGTACTCTTAGCAGTTTATTTTGATGTTCGACCAGGGGAATCAGATTTTCCTCCAAGATCAAGTCTCGAACAGCATCTTCATCTTATCGTAAGAGAAATAGAGTAATCAGCAGCAAATCTAGGTGCTAAGATAGGTGGTAATTGGCCGAAGCGATAGGGTTTACTTTGGATGGTGCAAAGAAGCTAGGAGTCTTGTAAGTTATGAACAGAAGATGGAGTTAAGCAATGCCCGAACTCTGGCAGGTCTGAATAAATACGGGTGCAGTGGCCTTAGCTTGAGAACAAAGGACAACAAACGGACAGAAATTGGTGATGGTGTGGTAACAGATTTCAGGGTCTGTTTCATCGAATGGAGAACGGTTGTCTCTGGTTATTTAAAGCCGAGATGGAGAAGGACTGCGTGTTGGCTGTGTGCAAGGAATGGCGACATCGAATTATTGTCGATGATCGAACAGCCGGAGAGGGAGAATGAATATTGGTTCGTACTGGCTGCTTCTGGTGGAGATGTCTTGGATGTGAACTGAAATGGGGTCCGTTGATGGTGTTGTGCTTGAGTTTTGAGCTCGAGTGGTGGCTGGAACATCACTAAGAGCTGATATTAGTGCCACGGTGAACTGCTGGTTCATGAGAAGAATAGGAAATATATTAGAAGCTACAATAGCCAAGGAAAAAAACGAGCTGGATAGTTGCTGTTGCTGCTGCCAATTGGGTCGAAGAATGGAAAGTGGTCAATGGTGTTCAAGATCAGTATATGGAGGAATGTAAACATATGAATTTCAGCGATGAGATAAGCAGCTGGTGAAACAAGAGTTTCTGGCGATGGAGTGGTGTGCTGCAACTGTCAGAGAAGTAACGGTGGGTATTCTATCATACCTACAAGGTTTGGTCGGTCGGGGTAATTGGATGTTGCTGTCAGTGAACAGGAAGGTGCCGAATGGCTACAGCAATGGAAGATGGTTGAATTGTGGCCACCGGTGGAGGAAATGGTGGATGAATGGAAAGACCGGGGAATTGAAAGTGTTGTAGCCGAGATGGGAAGTGAAAGTGCAGAGAAGTCAAGGTTCGGATGATGGCTGAAATTGGTCTTTGATGTGAATCTGAGATGGAGAAGAATTTGCAGTCAGTGGAGTTGAATATTGCCTGAGTTTATCAGGGCCGCTGAATGGATAGCTGGACGGGAGTGAAGATGGAGATCAAAAATTCCAGGGGAGATACAGGTGATGAAGATGAGTTTATTCTCAGATGGTACTGGGTCATACTTGGCATGAGTTGTATGCCGGAAGATAAACGAAGACCAGATTTTGTGGCCGTTCACACAAGTGGTCTTTGATTAGATGGTCGTAGTGGACGCATGCAATTGGAGATTGGCTGATCGAAAGTGGCGTTGTGCTTCACCTTGGGCCAGAGTTGGATTTGGAGTTTTGGACTGGGCCTAGGCTATTCTGCTAAGTTTTAGTCAGAATACTCGCAGCAACTACTTATAGAGAGACGAACAGAAATAGGAAAAAAAAAGAGGAAGCCGGCGACTGAGATCACAGTTCCGAGTTTTTTTTGGCCGCCAAGAAGAACAGTGTTGCGGCGAAAGGTTTTGAGCATAACAAAGAGAAGAGACGACGACTCCTTCGGTTTAATCTCTCTATCTTGACTTATTCGTTTTGTGGGTTTTTGAGAAATCCATTCTCATGTATTGCTAGATTTCATAACTAGGTTTTTATGGTTGAAACCACTTAGAGCATTAGACCAATTTCGATATGAATATATTCGGTTTTAAGGTTATTATGATTTGAATAAATTAATTTCATGATTTTATATATTGATTTTAGCGATGATATGAGTTGTTGCTTCACGGTTGCATAATCTGATAACCTATGTGCTTCATTTATAGGATTGCAAATTTATTTGTCTACATATTTGATATCCCATGCTTGGGTTAAATCCTTTGATGGGTTATGCTTAGAATAGCCAGTATTATTAGTGAACCTAAATTTAGTTTCAGTATGATTTTCTCGCTAAATTAATTTGATGGTGCATGCTTGGGTTTAGACTTTTGATGTGCCATGCTTAGGGTGTCTCCTGATATTTGCGACTCTAATACATATAATAGGCGATGCCAATAGAACGAACGATAAATAATTATTCATGAGTTATGCTTCATTTGAATTGAACCAAGAAATAGTGGTGGATACGATAAAACCCTGGTTATTGTTTTTCCCATTGATTTTATTTTATTTGTTTGATTGATTTTCCTTATTTTTATAATTCAAAAATCCAAAAACTTCATTATTGGTTAATTGATTGAGAGTATTGATTATTTGTATTTCCACCGCTCCTTGTGGGAACGACCGTCTTGCCTCTCGTACACTTGTTGGACACCGTGCGATTGCGGTTTATTATTTAGGCATCCCAGGATCCTATCAATTTTTAGCGCCATTCTTGGAGCTACTGTGGAATATTGTAATTAGTATTTTTGATTTTGTATATAAAGTTATTTTATTTTTATTCATTTTATTCTGTACATAGTTATTACTTTTCTTTTGTACATAGCTTATTTTTTGCTTTTATTTTTATATTTTCTTTTAGTTCTTTTTACGTAGCTTATTTGATTTTTCTCAGGTACTTTTGTCTGAAGAGCAACGATTGGAATCAACAACTGGCCTAAAGTAAGTACTTGATATTCTCGCAAAGCTTTTGCAAGGTGAGTTATTGAGAATTACTTTGTATAATGGTTTCAATGAGTTGACTTCTTTTATAGCTTTTCGGAATCTTACCAAAAGATTCGAGACAGAGAGTCATCCGATATTTCGCATGAGGAGTATGCGTATGCACCTTCTCATTATCAAGAACCAACAGTGTGTAAATAATGATTGAATTATTCTCATAGGTATGATCATTCGGACCTTGTGAAGGTTATGATCATTACCAACCTTACCCAGGTTATGAGACAAATTATATCAATTCCAGTTATTATTCACACACATATGAGTCACGGTATGAGAGAGATGATCAATCTTATCGCGACCCATCGGCATCACAACTATCTTTGTTAGAACGCCTCAATATTGACATTCTTTGAGCATCCGCCTAATGAGTTATTTTTGCCGAGCTTAGTAAAGCCCATGCCGATATTGTTGAACTTGTTGAACAAACTGATCTATCGATTGCTCAACTAACGCGGTGTAGAAGATTGTGGTCTTACAGAGGAAACATGTTCTAATTTTTTCTAATATTGTTGATATTTATGATGAAATCGCTTTAACTAATGAATCAATGTGTATGGATAATGTTGATGAACTTGATAGTTGTGATCATAGGAATAAAGACATTGTCATACCAAGTGAAAGTGGTGTATTTAGTCCAACTCGATCGTGTTAATGATCACTACTCTATTCAAAAGGATGAGTTTAGGATTGAGGACACCATTCTTTTTAGACGGTGTGACATATCGGTGCTATAACAATGATGCTTATGAAGAATATGTTAATTAGAAGAGACCGTAAAGTCTAACGACTTAGAGACATTACACTCTATCTATAAGGTTTCTTTTAATCATCTTTATTGTGATATTCCTATTGATTCCCAGGTTGATGATGTTTATGATGATGATTTAGTACAGGGTCACAAACCTAGTGGAGAAGTTAATACACTTAGAATTGTTAGCACAACTTTTCGGAAGATTCCTAATTTTGGATTAGAACTGCGTGCTTCTCCAATATTACTAGATTATTTTGCATCTCGTGACTTCTCTTGCGTGCATGATGACGTTTCGCTTCCCATCCCCGGTGAACCACTTGAGTCGGTAATTCTTGTTGCGACGATATATCCTTTGCAAAAAATTAGGTTTGGGGGTAGCTCTTTCCTTTTGATAATCTCTATATCTTTACGTTGCTTCAAAGCGAGGATTTGAGGTTACCATCGGTTGTATATATTGTGCTCTGGGGTTGATCCCCAAATTTTTAGGTTGTTGATATATGGAGAGTCTTATTTGTATATTCCCGGTAGGTAATTCTATTTTATTGTCTTATTTTCAGCATATTTTGAATTTCCCATCTTAATTTTTACATTGAATGACTCAATTACATTGAGGACAATGTAAAATTTAAGTGTGGGGAGTGGTTAACTTTTTGCTTTTTATTTTTCAGGATTTTTCTTGTAACTTATGACCACAGTCTGGAGCTGCCCACATTGCAGGATTTGTAGGTATATTATGATTTCACTGTTGAGCGGTCTAAAAAAAATGTTATGATCAATTTGTTTAGCGGGTCTTTCTGTCTAGCTTCTTAGAGACATCTTTATTCACCGTTTAGTGGATCCGTCTCATTGTTTAGAGACATTTCTATGACCAAGTGTAGGGGGTTTTAAAAAAAAAAAAAAAAAAAAAAAAAAAAAAAAAAAATGCAAATTATGACCAGCTGTGTAGCGGGTCTATTAAAAAAAATGCATATTATGATCAGCTGTGTAGCGGATCTTTTGTGGTATTTTCTATGACCAGCTGTTGAGCGGGTCTTAAAAAAAATATTTATTATTATGACCAGCTGTTGAGCGGGTCTATTTCTTATCATGTTATGACCAATTTGTGTAGCGGTCTAAAAAAGATGAAAATGTATGATGAAATTGTTGAGCTAAGTCAATTTCATTTGCCCGAGGACTAGCAAAATATAAGTGTGGGGGTGTTGATAAGCACGTATGTGCTCCATTTTATACCCATATTTATATTAGCTAGGACTCGATATTTTGGCTAACAACACTATTTTAGTGATTTAGTAGAAAGTACGGGTATATTCAATCTTCCGGAAAAATGACGTCTAAAGTACAAGTAAAATGGCGTTTGTGACTAGAATTGCCAATGTTGTTCACCGGCTCCGAATGGAAAGGCCTTGATTAATCAAGTATTCACTGTTTGTCACAATCACCTGCTTGGTTGCTACAGCCGCAAGGATAGTAAAGAATAAAGTGGAAACAAAGAATTCTCTTTGTCCACCGAGTTAGCTACGTGTGACCATGAGAACATAAAGTGCATCCATGCTGTGTACCTAGGGGATGATAATACTCTTTAACCCATTGGAGTGACACATGGTCCATAGAAGGGTGTATACAGGGAGTACTCTTAGCAGTTTATTTTGATGTTCGACCAGGGGAATCAGATTTTCCTCCAAGATCAAGTCTCGAACAGCATCTTCATCTTATCGTAAGAGAAATAGAGTAATCAGCAGCAAATATAGGTGCTAAGACATGTGGTAATTGGCCGAAGCGATAGGGTTTACTTTGGATGATGCAAAGAAGCTAGGAGTCTTGTAAGTTATGAACAGAAGATGGAGTTAAGCAATGCCCGAACTCTGGCAGGTCTGAATAAATACGGGTGCAGTGGCCTTAGCTTGAGAACAAAGGACAACAAACGGACAGAAATTGGTGATGGTGTGGTAACAGATTTCAGGGTCTGTTTCATCGAATGGAGAACGGTTGTCTCTGGTTATTTAAAGCCGAGATGGAGAAGGACTGCGTGTTGGCTGTGTGTAAGGAATGGCGACATCGAATTATTGTCGATGATCGAACAGCCGGAGAGGAGAATGAATATTGGTTCGTACTGGCTGCTTCTGGTGGAGATGTCTTGGATGTGAACTGAAATGGGGTCCGTTGATGGTGTTGTGCTTGAGTTTTGAGCTCGAGTGGTGGCTGGAACATCACTAAGAGCTGATATTAGTGCCACGGTGAACTGCTGGTTCATGAGAAGAATAGGAAATATATTAGAAGCTACAATAGCCAAGGAAAAACGAGCTGGATAGTTGCTGTTGCTGCTGCCAATTGGGTCGAAGAATGGAAAGTGGTCAATGGTGTTCAAGATCAGTATATGGAGGAATGTAAACATATGAATTTCAGCGATGAGATAAGCAGCTGGTGAAACAAGAGTTTCTGGCGATGGAGTGGTGTGCTGCAACTGTCAGAGAAGTAACGGTGGGTATTCTATCATACCTACAAGGTTTGGTCGGTCGGGGTAATTGGCTGTTGCTGCCAGTGAACAGGAAGGTGCCGAATGGCTACAGCAATGGAAGATGGTTGAATTGTGGCCACCGGTGGAGGAAATGGTGGATGAATGGAAAGACCGGGGAATTGAAAGTGTTGTAGCCGAGATGGGAAGTGAAAGTGCAGAGAAGTCAAGGTTCGGATGATGGCTGAAATTGGTCTTTGATGTGAATCTGAGATGGAGAAGAATTTGCAGTCAGTGGAGTTGAATATTGCCTGAGTTTATCAGGGCCGCTGAATGGATAGCTGGACGGGAGTGAAGATGGAGATCAAAATTCCAGGGAGAGATACAGGTGATGAAGATGAGTTTATTCTCAGATGGTACTGGGTCATACTTGGCATGAGTTGTATGCCGGAAGATAAACGAAGACCAGATTTTGTGGCCGTTCACACAAGTGGTCTTTGATTAGATGGTCGTAGTGGACGCATGCAATTGGAGATTGGCTGATCGAAAGTGGCGTTGTGCTTCACCTTGGGCCAGAGTTGGATTTGGAGTTTTGGACTGGGCCTAGGCTATTCTGCTAAGTTTTAGTCAGAATACTCGCAGCAACTACTTATAGAGAGACGAACAGAAATAGGAAAAAAAAAGAGGAAGCCGGCGACTGAGATCACAGTTCCGAGTTTTTTTGGCCGCCAAGAAGAACAGTGTTGCGGCGAAAGGTTTTGAGCATAACAAAGAGAAGAGACGACGACTCCTTCGGTTTAATCTCTCTATCTTGACTTATTCGTTTTGTGGGTTTTTGAGAAATCCATTCTCATGTATTGCTAGATTTCATAACTAGGGTTTTATGGTTGAAACCACTTAGAGCATTAGACCAATTTCGATATGAATATATTCGGTTTTAAGGCTATTATGATTTGAATAAATTAATTTCATGATTTTATATATTGATTTTAGCGATGATATGAGTTGTTGCTTCGCCGGTTCTGTACAATACAGTAACCTATGTGCTTCATTTATAGGATTGCAAATTTATTTGTCTACATATTTGATATCCCATGCTTGGGTTAAATCCTTTGATGGGTTATGCTTAGAATAGCCAGTATTATTAGTGAACCTAAATTTAGTTTCAGTATGATTTTTCTCGCTAACGCAATTTGATGGTGCATGCTTGGGTTTAGACTTTTGATGTGCCATGCTTAGGGTGTCCCAGTGATATTTGCGACTCTAATACATATAATAGGCGATGCCAATAGAACGAACGATAAATAATTATTCATGAGTTATGCTTCATTTCAGTAATTGAACCGAAATAGTGGTGGATACGATAAAACCCTGGTTATTGTTTTTCCCATTGATTTTATTTTATTTGTTTGATTGATTTTCCTTATTTTTATAATTCAAAAAATCCAAAAACTTCATTCTTTGGTTAATTGATTGAGAGTATTGATTATTTGTATTTCCACCGCTCCTTGTGGGAACGACCCGTACTTGCCTCTGTCTACTTGTTGGACACCGTGCGATTGCGGTTTATTATTTAGGCATCCCAGGATCCTATCAGCTGACAACAGCAACATCGATTGCACTCCCTTAAGTGTAACACCTTTATCACCGGGGCCAGAGCGCGCTCCTCTAACGTCTTTGCACAACCCTCTAATCACGGCAACGAGAATATCTCTTCGAGGTGTCACGCCCCCAAATACGCGAGCTAGGGCCGCCACACCCCAATGCTTCTTCCAAAGATGGCGCCTCAGGCAACTAAGGCTCCAATTACCCCGCCGACAGACGAGAGACCGAGGAACCAGAGGAAGTCGTCCTTACGTCACCATCGCCGATTTGATGGAACGCGGAGACGCTCGCGAGCCTCGAGACGGACATGGTTTCAAACCACGGAATGAGGTGCTCACCTTTCTCAAAACCCTGACGAGCGACTACCCCGTGAGTCGCATCCTCCAAAGACGCCTAGAAGCATCTCCAACAACCCCGACGCCGACACCTCTACAGGGCACGCCTCACGGATGAAGAAACTCGCACTAGAATCCCGTTGGAGAGAAATCAACCACCCACTTCGTCACGAGAGAAGATTTGGAACAACTCATACGCGACCGAATCAAGCATGATGAGTTCGATGTACATCATCACCAACCCCCTTACCCATCCGAAATACAAAGAATCCCTCTCCCAAGGGGGTACTCTTCTCCTCAATTTACCATGTACGATGGTACGGGAATGCACGCGAACATGTTTCTCGTTTCCTGGAATCCTTGGGTGAACATGAATATAATCACGTTCTTCGTTTAAGGGAATTTTAAAAATCACTTACCGGAAGGGCGTATACATGGTACAACAAAGATCCCACCGAACAAAGATTCCCAACCGGAGTAGCATGGTCACCGCGTTTTACAGAAGTATTTCTTCGTGTCTCGAACAAGTTACCTTTTCGGACCTCGGAGAATGTACTCAGTGGGATAACGAACATCCGAATGATTTCGTCAAAAGGTTCGTGGTTCAAGCACTCGATCGTCACGAACCAAACGTGACCGAGCAACAATTGGTAACGCATGCATCAATGGTATGGTCCCAATCTACCGCGCCCGCTAGAAAACTATGCGTTTCCAAGCGTTCTCCGAACTCCATGAGGCCGCCGGACGATTCGAATAACAAAGACAAAGATTACCGAAAGGACTAGGCCAACTCGAATCGAAGACGCGCGTGAAACTCGTGGGGGTAGACGCCTCATCAGCAAACAATTTAATGCCGGCTCATCCTCCGTGAACATAGTGAATGAAAGAGGAAAAAGGAAAGCCGCAACTACGAGCCACCACGAACGTGAAGCGCGGGGCGCAACGGAACCCTCACGACGGAAGATCGTCACTAAAACTCCCATGCAAAGCATCGCGAGACCGAAGGAAATACCCTTGATTTCCCATTCCCCATCGAGGAAGTGATTGACCTCCTGGAAGCCTCGGGTTCAAGATGATGTCATCAGACCAGCCGCTCGCACGTCCGCCAACTGAAGGCCGAGATGGCGAACCCCAAATATTGTCATTATCACAGTTCGTTCACCACCCGACTAGCGATTGCAAAGACTAAAGCATATTTTCAAAGAAAGGGTAGAAGGGGGAGAACTTCAACTAGGAGACGAAAGAGTGCATCGAGACCCACTCCCCATAGGAATGCGGGTCCTCCGGGAATTCAGTGCACGAGACGTGCAATCCATGATGCGACACATATGCGAAATTCTCTATCTTTCCAAGGTGCAGCGACAAGATATTTTCGCAGCTCTCAATCGTGTTGTGTCCGGCAAACGGCTTTTTCTCTCCTCGGCACCCACGCCAGGGGCCCAAGATCTCCAAACGGACGGAACCGGCAATCGTGTTGTGTCCGTTTGGAAACGCAAGTTATCTTTCCAAGGGAGAACTGGGGACTGCTAACCACGTCCCGTTTAAGAGGTAACAAATTTGACGACACGCTCATCGACACGACCTCCTACCATAACATCATTACTTTCAAGACACTAAAGGCATTACAAAACAAGACGCTACCTATTCCCCGTCCGTAATTAAGAACTTGGGAGGAGAAGCTTTGAACGCGCATGGCTACCTCAACTTAGAGATCGAGATGGGATACGCTATAATGCATAGCAAGTTCCACATTGTCAGAGAACTAGATCATGACATGATTTTGGGAGGCTTATGGGTGCTCGACAACAAAGCAAAGCGGACGTACACCTCTGCCGACATCCACGCCCGAAGGAATTCTAACAAATCGTCCCACGGGTTATCGCATCAACGAGCTATCAAGGAACCCGAGCATCCGGAGAGGACCCGTTGGCGCTAGCCCATGATTTTCAAATGCAAGTAAGTTCGACAGAGCAACCTTTTCAGAATCGCCTTTTCTTCCCCCATTCTCGTCATGGGGACAGACGAAATTTGTCGAAAATGTGAATGGGGAGCTGGACCATTCGAACACTTTGCAAGAAGCTTGGAAGCTTCTAGCGAAACCAACAAGCCAAGGCTCAAATGGTTACACAACGTCCGAACCCGTTTTCAATCGGAGATGTAGTGGTTAAGGAAAGCTCGTTTCAAGTTGGGAGGATGACAAGTAAAGATGGATTTGCCCGAGGAAGGTGAAGGCGAGCTGTACTCAAGGTTGCGGATACCCTTTTGGGAGGATATTGTAAGCTCATCAATACCGACACACTGAAGGCGTGATAGTTCACTCGCGATGGCTCAAGGAATCCAATCCCTAAAATCTTTGTACTTCCCAATCACTCCCCTTTTCAAGTACTTCCTTTAAATCATTCCTCTTAATAGCTGTACTTCCCGAGATGAATACACCGTTTGTATTTTTCCCTGGAGATCTCCCTTTTGTCAAAATAAAATAAAATAAAAATATATATATATCTCTTCCCGAGCGAATCCTTCGAGATATCGGAGAAATACATCGAAGAAGAACCCGAGAAGACCATTGCGAGCCATCATACCACAACCTCTTTCAAAAATATATATATATGAAGCAAAAGGTTTCTGATGAAGAAGAAGGAAAGATGTGTTTACAAAAAAAAAAAAGGGGGAAAAACATCGGGGAACTAGCGGCTAATGGAAAAACAAAAGGAGGAACTAGCCCTTGAAGGATGGAGCGCAAGTCCCTTCGGGCAAAGCTATCTTCAAGCATTTTAAAAGCAATCATTCGGGAAACAAAGGTTCCATTCAGCGGTTTTAGCAGCGGCAACCTCAACATCCCATCCCGAAGCAGCCACAGCAGCAACAATGTCCTCCCCGATAACTATTCCAGCATACGCCACCATGACCCCTCCGGTATCATCAATAACACCTTTAGCATCAAATTCAAAGGCTGTCTCGCTTCTATCATATACTCCTTGAAAGTTTTCTCATCGAAACTTCGAAGGAAGTTTTTTGATTCATCCACATCAAAATCGAGAATCATGGCGTTCTCCTCCGCGTCCATGAACCCAAGAGAGTCCGAACATGCACTGTTCTTCGTGAGGATAGATGGAAGGAGGTCCTTAATAATTTCGTTAGCTTCATGGAACAAAGATTCAACCCCAACCAATACCTCCTCAAGAGAAGAAGATCGATCTCCACCGATTCTTAAGTCCTTTTCCAAAAAGTTAAAGGCACGGCCGTCTCTGGAAGATCCCATCATACACTGCAAGAAATGGAAAGATGATCAAGTTACATCATGTCTATACACATATGAAAAGAGGATAGCGTGAACAAAAAAGAAGAAGAAAACGCACCGACAAGCGAAGGAAAAGGGGAATCAACGGGGAAGAATCCCTTCTCAAACAAGGGAGACGATACATTCGCGTTGGTATGAATACGGAACCTTAAAAAAGGAAAGGGAGCAATGAAGGACATAATGCTTCCAGATTTTTTGGCATGGATGATGCCTAATTGAAGCCGCACGTGAAGGAAAGCAAAATAAGGAAACGTTCTTTGTCTCGAAAAACGCCTACTCCCTCTTTATTTACATAAGTCACGCCTGCAAGCACGGCTTCCAAGTTGCACCCGGCCCACCAATTCTTAAAGACCTCCCAATGGCCGCCCAAGTCACGCCTCGTAAGCACGTCTTCCAAGTTGCAAGCTCCACCAATTGCGCCGACCTCCCAATGGCCGATCTACGGTCATGCTCGCAAGCACGGCTTCCAAGTTGCAGAGCCCACCAATTGCGCCAGGCACTCCCAATGGCCGCCCAAGTCACGCCCGCGCAAGCACGCACGGTTTACACACTTTGCGCCCGGTCCCACCAGCTAGCACACTCGGTTTCCCAACTCACGCCCAACTTCCCAACGTCGCCCAGCCAACAAGCACTGGGCCCTGATTGTGCCGACCTCGATTTGTGCAAAACTACCGTGAGGCAAAGATTCCAAATCCTATTTATAAAAGGTCAGACAAGCCTCCTTCAATTTTCTTTACGGTTTGCTGTTAATAGTTTGTCACCATCTTATGCTTACCTCGCAACAAAGCCCCCATTAGAGCTAAGCGGGGGACTTAATTTTGATGGTGATCTTTAAACAAGGGGTAAAATCGTAAATCCCCATGTCCTAGTGTTACCCGCAACACATTAACTAAGAGCATTTAACTTTCAGTGTAAATAATTAATAGGGGTATTTTTCAAAATGCAGTTAGGGTTTTTCAACACAGAGCCCTAATTCCAAAACCAAGCCGCATCTTTGCGCACCATGGCAACAATGCCAAACCAAGCCGCACCTTGCGCACCATGGCAACAATGCCAAAACCAAGCCGCATACTGCGCACCATGGAAACAATGCCAAACCAAGCCGCATACTACGCACCATGGCAACAATACCAAACCAAGCCGCATATTGCGCACCATGGCAACAATGCCAAAACCAAGCAAAGATATCGTACACCATGGCAACAATGCCAAAACCAAGCCGCATACTCGCGCACCATAAAGAACAATGCCAAACCAAGCCGCACCGCGCACCATGGCAACAATGCCAAACCAAGCCGCACCCGTGCACCATGGCTACAATGCCAAATTTCCAAGCCGCTATGCCTTCGGCCCACGCCAAATATAGCGCCTTAGGCTTGCAAGACTTGCAACTAGGTCAACATGTCCGTACGTGCCATTGGCACATGCCAACACGTATCGCAAGCCATATTTCCAAGCCGCTATGCCTTTGGCCCACGCCAAATATAGCGCCCTAGGCTTGCAAGACTTGCAACTAGGTCGACATGGCCGTACGTGCCATTGGCACATGCCAACACGTATCGCAAGCCATATTTCCAAGCCGCTATGCCATTGGCACACGCCAAATATAGAGCCCTAGGCTTGCAAGACTTGCAACTAGGTCAACATGGTCGTACGTGCCATTGGCACATGCCAAAGACGTATCGCAAGCCATATTTCCAAGCCGCTATGCCTTTGGCCCACGCCAAATATAGCGCCCTAGGCTTGCAAGACTTGCAACTAGGTCAACATGGCCGTACGTGCCATTGGCATATGCCATCACGTATCGCAAGCCATATTTCCAAGCCGCTATGCCTTTGGCCCACGCCAAATATAGCGCCCCTGCTTGCAAGACTTGCAACTAGGTCAACATGGCGTACGTGCCATTAGCACATGCCAACACGTATCCCAAGCCATATTTCCAAGCCGCTATGCCTTTGGCCCACGCCAAATATAGCGCCCTAAGCTTGCAAGACTTGCAACTAGGTCAACATGGCCGTACGTGCCATTGTCACATGCTAACACGTATCGCAAGCCATATTTCCAAGCCGCTATGTCTTTGGCCCACGCCAAATATAGCGCCTAGGCTCTGCAAGACTTGCAACTAGGTCAACATGGCCGTACGTGCCATTGGCACATGCCAACACGTACCACAAGCCATATTTCCAAGCCGCTATGCCTTTGGCCCATGCCAAATATAGCGCCCTAGGCTTGCAAGACTTGCAACTAGGTCAACATGGCCGTACGTGCCATTGGCACATGCCAACACGTACCACAAGCCATATTTCCAAGCCGCTATGCCTTTGGCCCACGCCAAATATAGCGCCCTAGGCTTGCAAGACTTGCAACTAGGTCAACATGGCCATACGTGCTATTGGCACATGCCAACACGTACCACAAGCCATATTTCCAAGCCGCTATGCCTTTGGCCCACGCCAAATATAGCGCCCTAGGCTTGCAAGACTTGCAAGACTTGAAACTAGGTCAACTTGCCAAATGTGGCGGCCCTAGCCCCGGTGATTGGGGGCGTGACACCCGAAGAGATATTCTCGTTGCCGTGATTAGAGGGGTTGTGCGAGACGCTAGAGGAGGCGTGGCTCGGCCCCGGTGATAGGCGGTGTTACACTTAAGGGAGTGCATTCGATGCCGTTGTTGTCACCGGTGAAGTAACAATGTTATGGGGGAGACGCCAACATCAGGTATGCGTTCGCACCGATGTTCTCGGCGGCTGTTCCAAGATCCGAGTTCCACCATGTTGGGATTTGATGTTCGAAAACGAAATCGGAGTTGGAGTTGATATTGTAGCCGATAGATCAATCCTCCCATCGTGGTCGCCAATTGTTTATGGGTAAAAATCGTTTCGCCGATTTCGGTGGTCGGTAGGTGAGCGAGAAACTGGTTCAAACCCTAAACAAATGTCCGCACGTGAACACTTTATAGATTCTAGAGATCAATCTGTACAAGTCCGGCCTAAACCAAGAAATGGCCGTTTCCCGGATTTGCCGGTCACAAAGTGGAGGAGAAGGGTTGATTTAGGGAGGGAAGCAAAGAAAGGTGTTGAGGAGAGTAGTATCTCGACTTGTATCGAAAGTGAAAGCTAGGAAGCTTGCAAGAGATGAAAGCTTTTGGGAGAGCTTGCAAAGTTGCCTTTCCGAGAGTGTAAGTGTAGTATATTTCCCCGACCGAGACTTGTTGTACGGTGGAAATAGGTAAGACCTATTTATACAAGTCGAGATTGAAACGTACCCTTGGCCTCATGAAGGAAGAGAGTAAAGGGTGAAATAATGGGAGGAGGTGGTAAACGCATGGTTTAATGGGTGAAAACGTTTTTCACCATTATTTCCTTATTTGACCGCTTTATTCCTTTTCGCTTTCTTAATGTGAGCGTAGTGTATGCTACATGTCGGACCGCCAAAACAAAACCCCAAAGAAGCATCCCCGTTTGTGTCGATGTCTCGAGTGTTGGTTGCATCTTGAGTGCAAGTGGCACTACTAGTGGCGCGTGTGGCATGTGCCAATGGCATGTGCGGAATGCCTGGTGGTAGGTTGCACGGTTTGCAAGTTAGGTTACCCGCGTGTGTGTTTGGCATGTGCCAATGGCATGTGCGGAATGCCTTGGTGGTAGGTTGCACGGTTTGCAAGTTGGGCTACCAGCGTGTGTGTTTGGCATGTGCCAATGGCATGTGCGGAACGCCTTGGTGGTAGGTTGCACGGTTTGCAAGTTGGGCTACCAGCGTGTGTGTTTGGCATGTGCCAATGGCATGTGCGGCCATGTTGACCTAGTTGCAAGTCTTGCAAACCTAGGGCGCTATGTTTGGCGTGGGCCAAAGGCATAGCGGCTTGGAAATATGGCATGCGGCACGTGTTGGCATGTGCCAATGGCTCGTGCGGCCATGTTGACCTAGTTGCAAGTCTTGCAAACCTAGGGCGTTATGTTTGGCGTGGGCCAAAGGCATAGCGGCTTAGAAATATGGCTTGCGGCACATGTTGGCATGTGCCAATGGCACGTGCGGCCATGTTGACCTAGTTGCAAGTCTTGCAAACCTAGGGCGCTATGTTTGGCGTGGGCCAAAGGCATAGCGGCTTAGAAATATGGCTTGCGACACGTGTTGGCATGTGCCAATGGCACGTGCGGCCATGTTGACCTAGTCTTGCAAGTCTTGCAAACCTAGGGCGCTATGTTTGGCGTGGGCCAAAGGCATAGCGGCTTGGAAATATGGCTTGCGGCACGTGTTGGCATGTGCCAATGGCACGTGCGGCCATTTTGACCTAGTTTCAAGTCTTGCAAACCTAGGGCGCTATGTTTGGCGTGGGCCAAAGGCTTAGAAATATTGCTTGCAGCACGTGTTGGCATGTGCCAATGGCACGTGCGGCCATGTTGACCTAGTTGCAAGTCTTGCAAACCTAGGGCGCTATGTTTGGCGTGGGCCAAAGGCACAGCGGCTTGAAGTATGGCTTCCGACACGTGTTGGCATGTGCCAATGGCACGTGCGGCCATGTTGACCTAGTTGCAAGTCTTGCAAAACCTAGGGCGCTATGTTGGACGTGGGCCAAAGGCATACGGCTTAGAAATATGGCTTAAGCACGTGTTGGCATGTGCCAATGGCACGTGCGCCATGTTGGCCTAGTTGCAAGTCTTGCAAACCTAGGGCGCTATATTTGGCGTGGGCCAAAGGCATAGCGTTTGGAAGTATGGCTTGCGCACGTGTTGGCATGTGCCAATGGCACGTGCGTCATGTTGACCTAGTTGCAAGTCTTGCAAACCTAGGGCGCTATGTTTGGCGTGGGCCAAAGGCATAGCGGCTTGGAAATATGGCTTGCGGCACGTGTTGGCATGTATCAATGGCACGTGCGGCCATGTTGGCCTAGTTGCAAGTCTTGCAAACCTAGGGCGCTATGTTTGGCGTGGGCCAAAGGCATAGCGGCTTGGAAATATGGCTTGCGGCACGTGTTGGCATGTGCCAATGGCACGTGCGGCTATGTTGACCTAGTCGCAAGTCTTGCAAACCTAGGGCGCTATGTTTGGCGTGGGCCAAAGGCATAGCGCTGAAGTATAGCTTGCGGCACGTGTTGGCATGTGCCAATGGGACGTGCGGCCATGTTGACCTAGTTGCAAGTCTGCAGAACCTAGGGCGCTATGTTTGGCGTGGGCCAAAGGCATAGCGGCTTGGAAATATGGCTTGCGGCACGTGTTGGCATGTGCCAATGGCACGTGCGCCATGTTGACCTAGTTAAGTCTTGCAAACCAGTGGCGCTATGTTTGGCGTGGGCCAAAGGCATAGCGGCTTGGAAATATGTCTTGCGGCATGTGTTGGCATGTGCCAATGGCACGTGCGGCCATGTTGACCTAGGTGCAAGTCTTGCAAACCTAGGGCGCTATAATTGGCGTGGGCCAAAGGCATATCGGCTTGGAGATTTGGCATTTTTGCCATGGTGCGCAGGGTGCGGCTTGGTTTGGCATTGTTGCCATGGTGCGCAGGGTGCGGCTTGATTTGGCATTGTTGCCATGGTGCTTAGTATGCGGCTTGGCATTGCTTTTGCCATGGTGCGCGGTATGCGCTTGGTTTGGCATTGTTGCCATGGTGCAATATGCAGCTTGGCATTGGCGCCATGGTCTGTGATGCGCTTGGTTTGGCATTAGTGCCATGGTGCGCGAGATGCGCTTGGTTTGGCATTCTTTGCCATGGTGCGCGCAGTATGCGGCTTGGTTTGGCATTGTTGCCATGGTGCATGATGCGGCTTGGTTTGGCATTCTTTGCCATGGTGCGCGAGATGCGGCTTGGTTTGGAATTGTTGCCATGGTGCGCGAGGCGCGCTGATTTTGGAATTAGGGTTCGTGTTGAAAACCCTAATCTAGTATTTTGAAGAAAAAAAAATACCCCTATTAATTATTTACACCTGAGTTAAATGCTCTTAGTTAATTATTGCGGGTAACACTAGGTCATGGGGTTTTACGATTTTACCCCTTGTCTAAAAACCACCATCAATGTGGGAGTATATCATTATGGTGCTTATGGGATACTTATCGATATTGGAAGATATGTCGTTATGGAGTATTCATGTGGAGATGTTGGTAAGACATCTTGTTGAGGAGAAGATCATCTTGGTGGTGCTGGATTAGATTATTGATGTTGAGCTAAAGGCGTCCATGGTAATCTATGTCTATGGGGTGTCAGAGAAGATCATCTCGTTGTGGTAGATAAAGTAAATATTATCTCATATGGGTGAAGACACTACTTTGGATTTATAGGGCATTTGTGAGAGTTGTTCGGTCACATTGTAGTGAGTCGATAATTGATTATTCAATTCTGTGTAATTCTCAATTGGTTCTATAATAAAGAAAGGGTCGTAGTTTTGGTGGATGTAGACAATACACACATTGTGTATATTGTTGAACCACGTTAACTGTGAGTACTTTACTTCTTGTTGCTTTGTATATGGCTTGCATCTCGTGTGGTTCTCTTTCTCTTCTTCTTATCCTAGATCGTAGTGAGGTTCATGGAGCAATCCGAGAGATCAAGTGTTTCTTGTTAGCTATTTTGTTTCCGCAGTATTAGCATGTAGATGTCTCTGAACCCCAACAGCTTTATGCTTCATCCTTTTTGTTTTCCCGTTCAGCGTCTGCCGGTTCCGGTTTTATCTCTTATACTGGCTGGCTTTCTTTCGGGTGATTATGAATTTTCATGCCCAACATGTCACTCAAGTATGGAAGCAACACGGGTTCTCGAGAAGGTACTTTGTCGACGTCCAGAACAATCGATGGCCCAAGAAGATGATGTCTTTGAAGTGCGGAAGTAACACCGGTTCGGGAGAAGGTACCACTAGAATTATGACCGGCCGGTTCCAACAAGATAGACTTAGAGGACCCATTGGGTTTGCTATGTGTATATGCTTGAAAATGGTTGACTTATTTGTAACTGAACAAAGCTAATAATCTTCGAAGACTGATCTTAGATGAGATATATACTTTTTTTTTTTGAAGCAAATGAGATATATATCTTAGATGAGAAATATACTTGATCAGTTTTTTATCTTATCCTCCCTGAGATACTCGTATTCTGATTTGTCTGAAAGTTTACTATGTGGAACCCGATTTTACTATGCAACTTACTTAACAACTTCAAACCAACGTTGGAAGTCAGGAAGAAAAAATCGTAGATATTTGTTTGACCATGACCATTGACCCCTTGTAAAAGAAATTAATCCAATTCCAACCCCTTTGATAACTCTTCACGTGAACCGACAAGAACGATTCGGTCAAAACAAAAAAGGACGAAGAACGGGCAGTCAAATATATAGAAGAGCGTTAGATGAATAAAATCAACGAACATAAGATAACTGCAGGCAGATCTCTAACCCTAATAAGCGGTAGTATATATACAAGCGATGATAGGAAGAAACCAAATTACGCCTCCATCCGTCATCCGTGCATAGAGATTCAAAGGAAGAAGCCAATCCGAACCTTCACAACAAACGATCGCATGCATAATCCCATGAAATTCATTGCAGCGAGACGGTTGTAGCATCGTCGACTACAAATTATTTCAAGATGATGATTTTTTCTCTCATATTGTTAGATGTTTTCCTTAGATCGGCGAAGAGACTAGAGTACTTTTATGATCTTTCTTGATATGGTACTAATAGCCCCGATTCGACTATTTCTCCACAATTTCATTCATAGTTATTGTACTAATAACCCTCACAAAAAGGAAGTTGTATTTTGATAAAATTTTGTAATTTCGTTTGTGAGTACTAATCTTAATCCTTCTTGTAAGAGGAGAAAAAGATATTTGAAGTCTACCACTAAAACTTGTTTTATGACCAAACTGAGATTCACAACTTCTGTTGTTCTTCTTCTGTTTATCGCTTTTTTTTTAGGATGTATCGAATGTGTCCAGCAAAATTTGTTTCGATGCATTATTATTAGTTTGCCATTCAATTCAATCCTTTTGATCGTGAAATACTTGATAAGCCATGTTATCTTTGCTATGCTTTAGGGGAAATAACCTTTGTAATCGAACAAGTTAATGATCTGAACTTCCTCAATGCTACTACTATGGTCAGTTTCACCAATATGAATTTAAACATCAATAGTTTCGGTGGTGCGCTACTATCTTCGTGACTCGGTGAGTAGTTTCGCAACAAACCTTTGACACTAAATACCCAAAAAAAGAATCGTAATTCATAACCTTGTAGGTATAAATGGCACTCGAGTTTTCGGGTAGTATTCCTTCCTTAATATCATTGTCCAAACTAACAAAATCGCAGTCCTCGGTTAGTTTGGACGACTCACCCGAGGAAAAATGTCTTCCCGTGACAAATTAAATATTCTCAAAACGGCGTACACAAATGATAATTCCACAACATATGGTGAAATTAAGCTTTCTTAAATTTGCGGAACAGATAATAAGGCCTTTGATCTGCTCTCGGTCCAACTTCGCTCCATATGGAATGTTAGCTTAACTATACACTCCCTTAGAAACACAAAAATCACCCACAACCGTACCAGACATGCATCGTGAGATCACCAATTAAGTGTGCATAGAAATTCATGCGGGATAACACAAGTGCCATGAGCAAGATCTCTTTATATTACGAGTCCTCTTTAAAAATAAATTTGTTAGACCATCGACCCCTCTTTAAAAAGAAATGCAACCTTGAAATCTCTTCACGTGGACGGTCGGTCAAATAAAAAGAATGGTCGATCAAATTCATGGGTGAGCCGTTAGATCAATGAAATCAACGAAGGTTGAATAACCCTACATTGATCGGCATATTTCTTACCCTAATAACATCTTTAACCCTAATAAGTAGTGTATATTTACAGGGGGATGGAGAATGATAGAAAGAAACCAAACTGCGCCTCCCTCCCCCAATTTGTGTAGAGAGAATGAAAGGAAGAAGCCAAAATGTTTCGGAAACTTACTATCCGATGCATAATCCCGAAATATATAAGACAGGATTTGCGGTTCGATAGCATCTTCAAACACACAATATTTCGGCATGATGATTTCTCCTCTCATAGTTGTAAAATATGGTCTACCGGTCGTTATCTCGGCGGTTTGTGATTCTTAATCGGTATTTCCTTGTTCGGTAAATTTGTTTTACGGTGTCGGAAAAATGAAGTTGTGTCTTATGAAATTTGTTATCTTGTCTATGAATACTACTAATCTTTTTATTATACTACTAGTTGAATAGCAGTGTAATTATTGATTGATGAGTAATGTAAGATGAGAAAAAAGAAAATTTTGTCTCCGAAGTTGTTCCGTCAATGAAATTGTAATGGATGGATGGTGTCATGTTAATTGTTTTCTATACTCAAATCTACCCCCTACAGCCTTTTTATGACCAAACCGAGATCCGAACGCTATTGTTCTTTTAGAATGTATAGATATTTGCAGCATAATTCAATCCTTTTGATCATGAATACTTTTCGATGTTTCCAGTCATCTTATTACTGTAATACTGTTAGATGTCTAACTTTAAATTGTGTATTAGTGATTAGTTTATGTCTAAGTTTCGAGTTGCTGCACTTATTGGTTGATGTGTAGATTGGGTATAGCAGTTGGATGTTTTTGCTTTGAGTAAAATATTGCCTCAAAGTTTTTTCAGCTTCCTCAAAGTTATTTCAGCATTATGATTTTTCCTCAAGTTGTGAAACATTGCCCTTTCGAAGTCCTATAATATCTTAGGGGTTGAGGTTTTAGTAGATTGAAACATGAATTAGTGATCTCAAGTATGATTGTCTGCATTAGATAACTTTTTGATCTATATTACAAATTTTTTATTCTTGTGAAATTCGGGATAACACAACAACTCATATATTTGGTTATACGAGCCATGTAACATACCACCAGATTTTCTTTTGTTTTACTACTCTGTCTTTCTTACTTATAGCAGCTACTAGAAAACCAATATTGAAAACCAACAGAATACCAAACGCAAACAGGGATCAAATTAAATGGCAACACAAGCAACAATCTGATCATCATATGACTCCTTTGTCTGTGGAAGATGAATGGGTTCAACAATCATCGACGAAATCCAGTTTTTTACGTAGGTATCTGGAATTCGATTCCATCTCCTTGATTGTAAAAACATTGGCTGGTTCGTGTCATGTTTTTTATAGCATTGATGTACGACTTCGGAAAAATGGAAAGGGCTTTCGACCGATTTGTATGGATCTTCTTCCATGTTTCCGACAAGATATTTGATGTGCTTTCGTGCCATTTCCTCCGAAACTTTTAAAGATGCTTCATGTAACATTGGATTGATTTCGGGACGTCTCCTCTCTTGAGTTCATCCTATAAAAGATCATATTCATTTGCAACACATGCATATTAGAGGTGTAAATCATGTGTTGTCTTGCCGGTACATTTATGACACGGTCTGCGCCTAAGATGCTAATTTTGGGCACAACACGACAAGACACACAACTGGCACAACAAAGTACAACACACGAGCTTTGTTGTGTGCTCCAAGCTAACCAAAGCATGTATCACGGCACAGCACAACACGCTGCAACACAAGTGTATGTGCACAAAAACAAACTAGTCTAGTTGATCAATAGATACTAATTAACCAACAGAAGATTGATCTTACGTACCGTACAAGTTGCTAAGTCATCGACAAGCCGAATAATTAAGGATGACCAACGTATGACATCCGGGTAACCATTCTTTAAGCAATCTAATGCTTCTTTAGTAATTTCATAATCATCTAGTAGAAAGTAAGCATGGACTTGAATTGAAGGCACTCTACTGAAATCCATGCGTTCTCTAGAGTATTCTTCAAGTGTTGGTGTATAGCCACCGTTGTACCACCTCGCCTCTATTAAGTATGCTTTGCATAAATCGACCACTGAAACATGCCATGGACAATTTACTAAGTGTGTGACCAAAATAAATAAAAAATAGATAAATGGCGTTGTCAGTACCGCATTCTTCAAGTATTGGATGGCATCCAGGCCATGTTTTTTAAGAACCTCGTAAGCTATTTCATTCGTTGTATTGTATAGAGCTAAAAAACATATTTTCATGTAATAAGGAAGATGTTCCACTCGGTTGATATCCCATCTACAAAAAATAAAAATTTATCATAATATGGAATAAATTGATGTTTCCGATCATAATTGAACATGCCAGACATTTGGTGGTTGTACCAAGAAGTTGAATTATGATGTAATTACTACGATCAAATTAAGAAAACAAAAAGAAAATATTTACACGAACCTTTTGCTTGTGAATAGCTTGAGCTCATCCATATTATACCATACACATCATAAATATCATCAATGGCAATCACAAAAACCCCGCACACCTTTTTGCCTACAATTCCCAAACCTAGGCTCATGGTAGAACCCTACATGGGCCATGAAAACTTCTACCAAACGGTTCCTTATAAAGTGACATGATGTTGTAAGATCCAACTCCCTCCACCACCTTTAATTTCAGGAAAAAAGACACATGTCGATTACTTTAACTAGCACAAATCTCGACTACTAAATCGTGAAAGTCCATTTCTACATTGAGTACATTCCAAGAGTGCATTGATCAACAGGAAAATTAGGAAGACTTGTTTTGGGGTTACTTGAAGGAAAGTTTCAAGTGGCAAATGTTACGTACGAGACTTACAATAGACCACCTAACTTCGTATGGAACAAAGAAATCCCTCCAAAAGTTTCTACCTTCCACAACTATATTCCCAACTTAAAAAAACTTGCAGCATTGGAGAATACAAACACAAGATGTCATCTGCAAGCTAATTATGCGGCAAAGAGGAGGAAGATGGATACCATATTTTCTTCCATTGTGAGTTAGTAAACAAGTCTAGTCTGAATCTATTTTGTAAAAGCTTTGAAAATTTCACGGTGAATGCATGCGAAACAATTTAGTGAACATACTTGGAAACTCCATTTCTACATGGAAGAAATCTAAAAATCAAACCCGCTACCTTATGCTATTATCGATCAGTGGGAAGAAGATTGAAAACAGCTCCCGAAATCATTATGGAGGTTAAAAATTCATGCTAATTAAATGGCCATATGCTAATATGTGATGTATTTGTGTCCGTGTACTTAATTTCACCTAACTAAAATATGTTGCAATAAACTGCCAGATTTGAAATAAAGTAAAAAATAAACCCGAGACTAATCTTTATTTTTTTCTTTTGCCGCACCTGAGCCCCCAAACCTGAGACTTTCCTAATTAATGTGCCAGGGTGAAAATTTTTCTTGTCTTTTTTCTATTTGCTGTTGTGGCGCTTGTTTGAACGGACTCGGCCAGGTTGGATGATCCAACATGCATATGCATGTCATCCCAACAACAAGCCCAACCTCGCCTCTATGCCAGACAGATATGGAATGAATTAACTTATGGAAGAGTGTACTTAATTACCTAGATAAATAAACGAGTTCATGTTGGTGCGTTGCTTGGACCATGTTAAAATCTAACGTGGCAAACTCAAATAATAAAGGATCCATTTCTTGTGCGGTAGTGGTGTGAGGATAAATGGATAAGAACCAACTAGTCTCATATCTTGGCGCTTTCCATTGCAGAGGAAGTTCCAACGCATGCCGTACTTGTTTGCTGATCATCGAGTGTGGATTTGTCGCGCATATAAACTTATTTAGATGTCCGACGGTGAATTGTTGAGCTTCATCCAAGATATCTTCGCCTTCGAGAGGCAAAGAATGAGGCTTCATAGAGACTCAACATTCCCATAACATCATCATTTTCAAGTTTTTCTACATGCTTCAAATCACCTCTTTTCAATTTATCCCCAAAGCTTCGAAAAACATCTGAAAGCAGTCGACACATAAAAATGTTCTAAATATTATACTATAGGTAAAGGAAAGAGTAAATTCGTTCATTATACACATACCTTGAGAAATTTCATATCCATTTTGTCTTAGGAGTCTAAATCTTAGAGCAATTGTATAAAGATCTCCACAGATATCCATGGCCTTGGTAGAAACTATAGTATCGAGAGCAACTTTTATCTCATCAAAGAAATGGTAATCAATTCCTAACCTTTGAATAGCATCAACAAGCTTCAGCAAAGATAGTAGCGAATTGGATTCTTTAAACATATGCCTAACACCTTCTTTCAACTTTTCAGCTTGTTCAGTATACGTTTCTTCCGTATACTGGCTCTTGAGAGATTGGATAAAATCATAATCCCACAGACTTGGTTGGTAGTTTGCAGTCCGCCTTGCTTCCGGATTATAATCATTGCTCGTTGAAGTACAAAGATGAGACATCATATTATAAAACCCAAACTTTATAACAAGAAAAAAAAAGTTTAAAAGTAACAAACTGATCAGTGAGGAAATTCAGCTATCAGAATGTTATAAAATCTCAGATTTGTGTTGATATAAGTTAGAGCTATTGAGATGTCAATTTATAGAAGATTGAACTATTAGTATAAGGAGGGAAATTCTGTTGCTAACACGTTCTTGTTAAATGCATGGGGGGTTCCAACATGACACGGTAGTGGAATCAACCACCGAGTTTCATAAATGCTGCAAAGGTTGTAGATCTGTGACGGTGTAGCACGGACACTTCAACCACCGAGATTTTGCTTCTACCAACTGCTAATAGGTTTTGATAAATCTGTATGTAATTTCTTCTTCTTCTTCTTTTTCTTAAATAAATAAAAGATATGCTCTAATTAATCAACATCCAATCCTTTTGACCGATCCAAAACAAAAAGAAAAAAAAAAAAAAAGATTATAAGTTTATAACTCACACTGGTATGATCAGTAATGAGATTTAGTTAACTGCCAAATAAATTATGTCTATGTCAAAGAAATTGGTCGTAACTCTCTGTCAATCATCTTATCTTTTGTTTATCAGATTTAGCGGAGTTGATCGTACGTCTATGTCAAATAAATTGATATACTACTAGTCAAATCTTGAATAGTTAGGAGGAAACGGTGGATCACATGTTCTTTTCATCGTTTTCTTTTTTGCGTGAGAGATTTGGAATTTCTTCATAAGCTAGGGTTTTTGTCTTTTGAGATAAAATGGGTTTTCTGGAATTCTCTCTATCCATTTATTTTTAGATTAGCGTCAAAATAAGTTGTTGTTTTTTTTCTTTTAATTATTCGTTGAACGATGTGAACGGAAAGAGATAGGATCACTTTTGGTTGAAGAGCTAACCAAGAATACCATTATGTTATGTTCTTTTCATTGGGATCGTCATTCATCTCTTGTAAACACTATTCAAGCCATCTTTTTAATGTAAACTTTTCTTTCTTTCAAATTCTTTTTAGCTAGGTGCGCATGCCAAGTACGACAGTCAGACTTCTCTGACTTAGTCACATTTTTGAAGTTAGCATGCTTGATATTCATAGGGCTGCACAAGACCCGCCCACCATAACCAAACCCGTCCGTACCCACTAAATCCGTGGGGTTTTAGTCCATACCCGCCCGTTGTGGGTGCGGGGTTGGTTATGAATAAAAAATACCCGTTGTTTGTGGGTGCGAGGTTGGTTTAAGCTAATACCCGCCCATACCCGCCCAAAAACCCCGCATATTATATACCATTTGATAAAACTAATCTTAGCCGTCCATTATGAAACCCTAATACTAGTAGATAGGATAACTGATAACCCTCATTCACTTTCTACACTCTTCTCTCTGTTTGGCCTCTCATCTTCTTCCTCCTCAGTTCTTTTTCTTCACCTACGAACGACAATTACCAGAAATCGACAACAACAACTTCGAATCTTCACCAGAAATCGACAACAATCGAAAAATCAACAAATTCAACACTTAATCTTCATCTGTGAACTTCCTAGGTATGAAAATCAACAGATTCAACACTTAATCTTCATATGTGCTCATCGATTAGTTATTTAACTGATTGGATATTTTGGTTTGATTACTAAAGCGGGTTTAAGCTGGTTTAAACCCATACCCGCCCAATCCGTAGCGGGCGGGTAAAAAAACCCGCCCGCTATTTGTGGGTGCGGGGTTGGTTATGAAAAAAAAAACTTGCAGTATATGGGTGCGAGGTTGGTTATAGCTTATACCCGCCCATGTGCGGCCCTACTTGATAATCAAAGTCTATCCATCCAATCCATAAGGACCATAAACAAACAACAAAACACACACCACCGTTATTAATTTTCATAATAAAATTTGAGCATGGAGATACTAACTTGTAATCCTTTATTTCTCCTTCTTCCTCTGCTTTTCCCATTTCTATATTTTCTCATTCCATTAAGAACCAGAAAGGATGACCAGTATCAAAACAAACTTCCACCATGTCCTCCTAAGCTTCCACTCATTGGTAACTTACATCAACTTGGAAAACTGATTCATCAAGTACTAGACAAACTATCTAAAATATATGGTCCAGTCATGCTTCTACAACTTGGTCGGGTACCAACACTCATAATCTCCTCCGCCGAAGCTGCCGAACAAGTCTTGAAAATGTATGATCTTGAGTTCTGTTCTAGACCTTCACTTGTTGGACATAAACGTTTATCGTATAATCACTTGGATATTGCTTCTGGACCTTATGGAGAGTATTATAGAGAGATTCGGAAAATATGCGTACTTGAACTTTTCAAGTACAAAAAAAGTGTGCGATCTTTTAAGGCGATAAAGTGCGAGAGGAGATTGATGTGCTGATTGATTCCATATCATTTTCTTCAAATACTAATATTCCCATTGATGTTTTCGAAAAGTTACTAAGTTTTACACATAGAACAATTTTTAGGGTTGCATTTGGGGGTAAGACTGGTGATCATAGTTGTAATCAACTGGTCAATGGCAGGCTTATGGAAATCCTTTATGAGGTCATGGTTGTTTTAAGTGGTTTCTCTGGGTCCGATTTCTTTCCCAAGGTAGGTTGGATTATCGATACGATTCATCGGAAGCCATGGTATAATTGAAAAATGCTTTCATGATTTGGATGAGTTTTTTCAACAAATTGTAGACCAACATCGCGACCCGAGAGACTCAAACCGTGAGCACCACGATATTATAGACGTTCTGCTGAAACTAGAGAAGGATCAGACGAGCACAATTCGTCTTACGAATGAACATATCAAAGCAATTCTTATGGTAACTAGCTAGTTTTCTTATTCCGCTGCCATGCATTTGTTTTGTTTTTTCGTCCAAGTTTTTAGTTGTACTGATCTCACTTATTATTTGAGTCGGCAGTCCTAAACCCTAGCACCTTATTTGTTTGGATCCAACTCGGGATCTGAAACTGACCCGGCGTCTAACTCGTCCTGAGCTGGATGTTAAGTAATTTTTGGGATATCTGAATCGAGCTTTAACTCATTAGGCACGCATTTGACTGGATTCAAAAGTTTTCCATAACCCTACTATATATATGTATATATATATTGTATTGAATAGTAAATTTGAATATTTGATGGTTGCATTCAGAATGTATTTCTTGCTGGAGTAGATGCACCAGCTTCAACAGTGAATTGGGCAATGACAGAACTGGCTAAAAATCCGGAAGCAATGAAGAAAGTTCAAGAAGAGATTACAAACCATGTGGGATCAAAAGGAAAGGTAGAAGAATCAGACCTTGATGATCTCCCCTACTTGAAAATGGTAATTAAAGAGACTCTACGGTTGCACACACCAGCTCCATTGCTAATTCCAAGAGAATGCATGAAACATAATAAGATTGATGGATATGATGTTGTTTATGGGTGAAAATCGTTTCTGCTGATTTCGGTAATTTCGGTGGGTGAGTGAGAAATTGATTCAAACCCTAAACAAATGTGCTGCACGTGAGCACTTTGTAGATTCGAGAGATCGATTTGTACAAGTCCGGCCTAAACCAAGAAATGGCCGTTCCAGACTTTCTTCGGTCACAAAGTGGAGGAGAAGGGTTGATTTGGGGAGGGAAGCAAAGAAAGGTGTTGAGGAGAGTAGTATCTCGACTTGTATCGTAAAGTGAAATCTTAGGAAGCTTGCAAGAGATAGAAGCTTTTGGGAGAGCTTGCAAAGTTGCCTTTACGAGAGTGTAAGTGTAGTATATTTCTCTCCGACCGAGACTTGTTGTCCGGTGGAAATAGGTAAGACCTATTTATACAAGTCGAGATTGAAACGTACCTTGGCCTCATGAAGGAAGAGAGTAAAGGGTGAAATAATGGGAGGAGGTGGTAACCGCATGGTTTAATGGGCGAAAACGTTTTTCACCATTATTTCCTCTTTTATTTGACCGCTTTATTCCTTTTCACGCTTTCTTAATATGAGCGTAGTGTACGCGCATCTTGTGACCGCCAAACCAAAACCCTAAAGAAGCATCCCCCAGTTTGTGTCGATGTCTCGAGTGTTGGTTGCATCTTGAGTGCAAGTGGCGCTGCTAGTGGCGCGTGTGGCATGTGCCAATGGCATGTGCGGAATGCCTTGGTGGTAAGTTGCACGGTTTGCAAGTTAGGTTACCAGCGTGTGTGCTTGGCATGTGCCAATGGCATGTGCGGAATGCCTTGGTGGTAGGTTGCACGGTTTGCAAGTTGGGCTACCAGCGTGTGTGTTTGGCATGTGCGGAATGCCTTGGTGGTAGGTTGCACGGTTTGCAAGTTAGGCTACCAACATGTGTGTTTGGCATGTACGGAATGCCTTGGTGGTAGGTTACACGGTTTGCAAGTTAGGCTACCAGCGTGTGTGTTTGGCATGTGCCAATGGCATGTGCGGAATGCCTTGGTGGTAGGTTGCACGGTTTGCAAGTTAGGCTACCAGCGTTTGTGTTTGGCATGTGCCAATGCCTTGTTGACCTAGTTGCAAGTCTTGCAAACCTAGGGCGCTATGTTTGGCGTGGGCCAAAGGCATAGCGGCTTAAAAATATGGCTTGCGGCACGTGTTGGCATGTGCCAATGGCATGTGCGGCCAGGTTGACCTAGTTGCAAGTCTTGCAAACCTAGGGCGCTATGTTTGGCGTGGGCCAAAGGCATAGCGGCTTAGAAATATGGCTTGCGGCACGTGTTGGCATGTGCCAATGGCACGTGCGGCCATGTTGACCTAGTTGCAAGTCTTGCAAACCTAGGGTGCTATGTTTGGCGTGGGCCCAAGGCATAGCGGCTTAGAAATATGGCTTGCGGCACGTGTTGGCATGTGCCAATGGCACGTTTGGCCATGTTGACCTAGTTGCAAGTCTTGCAAACCTAGGGCGCTATGTTTGGCGTGGGCCAAAGGCATAGCGACTCGGAAATATGGCTTGCGGCACGTGTTGGCATGTGCCAATGGCACGTGCGGCCATGTTGACCTAGTTGCAAGTCTTGCAAACCTAGGGCGCTATGTTTGGCGTGGGCCCAAGGCATAGCGGCTTAGAAATATGGCTTGCGGCACGTGTTGGCATGTGCCAATGGCACGTGCGGCCATGTTGACCTAGTTGCAAGTCTTGCAAACCTAGGGCGCTATGTTTGGCGTGGGCCAAAGGCATAGCGACTCGGAAATATGGCTTGCGGCACGTGTTGGCATGTGCCAATGGCACGTGCGTCCATGTTGACCTAGTTGCAAGTCTTGCAAACCTAGGGCGCTATGTTTGGCGTGGGCCCAAGGCATAGTGGCTTAGAAATATGGCTTGCGGCACGTGTTGGCATGTGCCAATGGCACGTGCGGCCATGTTGACCTAGTTGCAAGTCTTGCAAACCTAGGGCGCTATGTTTGGCGTGGGCCAAAGGCATAGCGACTCGGAAATATGGCTTGCGGCACGTGTTGGCATGTGCCAATGGCACGTGCGGCCATGATGACCTAGTTGCAAGTCTTGCAAACCTAGGGCGCTATGTTTGGCGTGGGCCCAAGGCATAGCGGCTTAGAAATATGGCTTGCGGCACGTGTTGGCATGTGCCAATGGCACGTGCGGCCATGTTGACCTAGTTGCAAGTCTTGCAAACCTAGGGCGCTATGTTTGGCGTGGGCCAAAGGCATAGCGACTTCGAAAATATGGCTTGCGGCACGTGTTGGCATGTGCCAATGGCACGTGCGTCCATGTTGACCTAGTTGCAAGTCTTGCAAACCTAGGGCGCTATGTTTGGCATGGGCCCAAGGCATAGTGGCTTAGAAATATGGCTTGCGGCACGTGTTGGCATGTGCCAATGGCACGTGCGGCCATGTTGACCTAGTTGCAAGTCTTGCAAACCTAGGGCGCTATGTTTGGCGTGGGCCAAAGGCATAGCGGTTTGGAAATATGGGTTGCCACGTGTTGGCATGTGCCAATGGCACGTGCGGCCATGTTGACCTAGTTGCAAGTCTTGCAAACCTGGGGCGCTATGTTTGGCGTGGGCCAAAGGCGGATGCGGCTTGGAATTTGGCGTTGTTTCCATGGTGCGCGAGGGTGCGGCTTGGTTTGGCATGGTTGCCATGGTGCGCAGAGTGCGGCTTGGTTTGGCATGGTTGCCATGGTGCGCGGGCATTGTTGCCAGTATGCGGCTTGGTTTGGCATGGTTGCCATGGCCATGGTGCGCGTTGCCATGGTGCGGCTTGGTTTGGCATGGTTGCCATGGTGCTTGAGTGCGGCTTGGTTTGGCATGGTTGCCATGGTGCGCGATATGCGGCTTGGTTTGGCATGGTTGCCTTGGTGCGCAAAGTGCGGCTTGGTTTGGCATGGTTGCCATGGTGCGCAGTATGCGGCTTGGTTTGGCATGGTTGCCATGGTGCGCAGAGTGCGGCTTGGTTTGGCATGGTTGCCATGGTGCGCAATATGCGGCTTGGTTTGGCATGGTTGCCATGGTGCGTGAGTATGCGGCTTGGTTTGGCATGGTTGCCATGGTGCGCGGATATGCGGCTTGGTTTTGGAATTAGGGTTACGTATTTGAAAACCCTAATCTGGTATTTTGAAAAAATACCCCTATTAATTATTTACACCTGAGTTAAATGCTCTTAGTTAATGTGTTGCGGGTAACACTAGGTCATGGGGTTTTACGATTTTACCCCTTGTCTAAAATCCACCATCAACATTAAGTCCCCTACTTAGCTCGGAACAGGGGCTTTGTTGCGAGGTAAGCATAAGATGGTGACAAACTATTAACAACAAACCGTAAAGAAAATTGAAGGAGGCTTGTCTGACCTTTTATAAATAGGATTTCAAATCTTTGCCTCTGGTAGTTTTGCACAAATCGGGAGGCTGGTACAATTGGTGGGCCCGGTGCAGCTTGGGCGACGTTGGGAAGTTGGCGCAATTGGTGGGGCCGGTCTAATCTTGGAAACCATGCTTGCAGGCGTGTCTTGGGCGACCATTGGGAGGTCGGTCTAATCTTGGAAACCATGCTTGCAGGCGTGACTTGGGCGACCATTGGGAGGTCGGTCTAATCTTGGAAACCATGCTTGCGGGCGTGACTTGGGCGACCATTGGGAGGTCGGTCTAATCTTGGAAACCATGCTTGAAGGCGTGACTTGGGCGGCGTTGGGAGGTAGGCGCAATTGGTGGGGGCAGGTCCAATCTTGGAAACTATGCTTGCAGGCGTGACTTGGCGGCATTGGGAAGTCGCACCCTTTGTGGGCCCGCTTCTTACACCCGTGATTTTGGTGAAAGGGAATCCTTCCCTATTTCAAAGTCTTTCACGCCTATATATGTATATATATATATAAAGCCCCTTTCTCCCATCTGCGCTTTATTCTTTCCTCTTTTCATACTAGCGGTAAAGAGAAACCAGCTGGGTATGTATGTCTTCGAGTACTCTTCTTTCTTTTTTTTTTTTTTTATATAGGTATACACATTAAAAGTAGGCGCTTCCACAATCCTTGCATATGATTCCTTGGCGTGCCTCTTGTAGAAAATATAGTACGTATGCAAACAAAGGAATACTGCATATATTGTTCGAACCCGCAGGAAATATTGTATATATGAATTTTCGATCTGAAAGAAATATTTGAACCTTGAAGAAAAAATTGCGTGTGTATTTTGAACCCGTAGAGGATGCTATGTATATAATTCGAACCCGAAGAACGATCTTCAGGCGTATTTGAGCCCGTACGAAACGCCGCATGTGTATTTCGATCCCGTAGAGAATCCTGTATGAATCCCGAAGAAGAATACTGTGTATATGCTTCATATGACTTCGAACCCGCAGGAAATATTGTATATATGATTTTTTGCCTCTTGAAAGAAGTACCATGCGCGCAGTTTTTGAACCAATAGAAAAATGCTCCATATATATTTTTGAAACCGAAGAAGGATACTGTAAACACACTTGTACCCGTATAGAATGCCGCGTATATAGTCTCGAACCCGAAGAAAATACTGCGTATATAGTCTTGAACTCGAATAAAATACGTCCTCCTTCCTCTTTCTCTTTTTTTTTTTTTTTTTTTTTTTTTGGGTACGATTATGTGTCAGAGAAATAACTTCGCCTTTCTCCGTTTGTTTTGTGCAGATATCTTATTACCAAATTGTTGTGAAGGAATTCGATAAGATGTTACCTGAAACAAATTTCACTTCGTCGAAGGATGCTCATAATTCCAAGCCGAACATAGATGATGAATTCTTCACTAGAGCCCTCGCCCCTGCTCGGAAGAATCACCCAGGTTTCGTGCCAATTTTGCTAAACGGTGGTGAGGATGACAGGAAGACACGTTCGGTTCGCCCAAAGAGCACCATTCGGTTTTGTCTTCATAAAGGGGTATATTCCTCTTCCAACATTGACTTCAGGATGTGTCAAAGTCCATTGCGTTCTTTTGACAGATGGGTTGAGTTCATAGTGAGCAAGGAGCATATAAATACCAACTTGACTCGAGGGCAGGTCATTGATGCTGTCAAGACCTCAGTAAATCTACAGATTAGGAAGGACATCCCAGGCTTGGTTGCTTTCATCTCCAGATGGTGTTCGGACACCCATACAATCATATGTAGATGGGGTGAGATAACTTTCTCCTTGGAGAGTGTGGCTCTCTTCTTGAATCTTCCCAGAAGCGGGGAATCTTAGAATCCAATTATCGAAAGCGAGGTGAAGATGCGGGATGTCCTGGCCGCTAAGTTGGGGATTTGCTCGGAAAGACTCCATTGCGAAGTCGAAGGATTCTGCCGGAAGAGGATGAAAGGTGCCCTTACGGTTGGTGGATATCTCAATGGTTTCCGGACGAGTTGGAGCTGAACGCAGAGTGCGTGATCTTCATGTCGCGGCATTTTTGGCTCTTTGGTTGTCTAGAGACATTTTTGATGACAGTTACGGCAAGAAGGAATAAGACCAAGTTGTTGGCGATTCTTTGTGAAGTTGGCAAAGGGTGAAGTTTTTCCCATTGGCAAGTTTGTTCCTTGGTTCCCTGTATGTGCATACGGATCACCTAGTTGCGAACATGCGAGTTTGAACGGTTTCATGAAAGTGGATTCATATGTGCACGTTGCTTTTCCGCAAGTACGGCTATGGGAGCACTTTGAGAAGTATGCTCCGAAACCGTTGCCTTCGCTTCCGTGAGTTGGGGTGGCTCCGAATTCTTCGATGGGTGAACAGGCATCCAAGGGTTGGCGTGAGCTTGGCTAGTTTTCTTGATAAGTTGCATGAAATCAATTTTCGTCCGTGGGGTCCGGTCCATAAGTCAGTGACTCAAATTGACACTTTTGCTTCTGCTCCGCTAATGTCTTTGTCTTCGATGACGATTTGAGCGTTGGTGAAAACCTCGTTCATCCAAAGCGCTTGCAGGTTATATGCCGTCTTTCTTCGTGGGGTCTTTCCGGATAGTGCTTACAATATTGACCGTCTTTGCTCGTCACATGGGTTTCGATCAAGGGGTGCCTCTTGTTAACCGGCCAGTGATCCCTAAGGATTCATTGCGTGTCGCCCTTGACGCCAGTGTCCTTAAGCCGGGTATCCGTCTTTCTTTCTTTCAAATGGGAAGAGTAACTTCGACGACCTTCGGCTATAACGAGTTTTGGTGCGACGAGTTTACTATGATCCGAGATTTTGTGAATAACGTGGTGGAGAACGTTCGTTGCAAACCTTCCCCAGCAGTTCTGAAGGAGTATCCAATGTTGACAGATCCAAAGGGAAAGTTGCCTAGCAATTCGGAAAGCCCCCAGGCCAAGGAACGGAGAACGAAGAACCGTGTTTGGCGGGTTCGGACGGTTTCACAAGATCCTCCCACGGGTCTTGTGTCTTTCGATTCTTCCAATAACCGGTATATGCGTCGCCTCTTCATTGGTTTGTCTCAAAACACGCGAATTTCGGTGATAATATGTGTCTTGTTTCCTTCGGGGCTTCGGTAGTGTTAATGCTTTATTTGCTCTTGCACGTTGCCGGGGAGACGGCAATTTCTTCAAAGAACTCCAGCGGTATTGAGCCTTCTCATAGCGATGATGAGTCGGAGAGAGAAGAGGGTTCAACAAGTGAGAGTGATTCCTCCGGCAGCGGTGGTGCGGTTGTTTCGGGAAGTGGTTTGGTGAGTTTCGCGCTTCTTTTCCTTCTTCTTCTTCTGTTTCTTATTTTGAAAAATGTCTAATTCAAGTTTGCAAGAGGAATCCGATTCGGAGGACGATTACGGGGTGGAGTCACACGAAAACTTGCCTTTGGTGACCACCGCCGGTGACTTGGAGATGGGAGTTAGCCAATTAGGGGCACGGACGTGGTTCAAACGGTGGATGATTCTCGATGGTGGTTGTTGCCGTAGACATGGAAGAAGACCCTTTGCGAGTCGTGAGGCCACTTGCAGGCGCCATTTTGATCCCCGTACTTGGTTCCTTATCCAGGTCATGTGCTGGTTGGCGGCTTTAGCGTGCCGGCTAAGCATGAGGCGTTGTACACTAGAATCTGGGAGAAGCACGGACATATGGCTACAACCAAGAAAGTCGCTAGTCGATTTGCGTCGGTTAGCGTGTGGAAGAGGCTTTATCTTCCATCGAGGATATGCGTGGGGTGATTTGGTCACACCGTTTGAAGACGTTAGCGTATTTGGGAGCACCATCGCGACGTGTGCTTAGCAAAGGAGTTCAACACTTCGTGGTTTGTCGAAGGCCTTCTTGAGATCCAAAAGTTGAAAGATGCGACAATCGAAAGCCTTTCCGCCGAGGAGATTGCCCGACAGGAGATGGAACTCGAAAAGCTTTCCAAGATGTTTACTATGAAGAGAGCGGCTCTCGAAGACGCAAAGTTGACTTTTTCCAAGAAGAGCAGACTTCTGTTGGACGATTTTCCTTGAACGTTTCTCGTTAAACTTTCATTTAGGTTCTTTTTTTTTTTTTTTCGAAAGACATATTGGATGTCTGGTTCAAAACTTGATCTTTGATAGACGACTAGTAGCTTTTTAGGGTATTGGATTATTTCGGGGATGAATGGTTTTGATAATATAACTCGATTATGTTTTGGGAAAGGAATATTGCTTTTATGAAAGTGTGTGCTATCAATAGGCACAAGACTCGGTAGTATGACGGTTTTACTAAGAACCTAAAAATAGATTGTATATCTTGCCCGGTCCGAATTTACTCACTTCATAAGTTTTGCAAACACGCTCCTCTCCATGTAAAAGGCGGTTTTTTGATGGCGGTTTCTTTGGTAGCATCGCCCGACAAGTCCCCAATCGCTGGTAGCATCTTCGGCGATTGAGTAATATCATCTTGACAAGTCCCCGTTTTCTTGTGTAGTTTTTACAACTAAGTAAGGGTCGTCTGGTAGTTGAGTCGGATTGAGTCGCCTTCCCCTACCATCTTGACATCCGGGTCGAAGAACGAGATCGACAATCTGATATAGTAGCCGATAGATCAATCCTCCCGCTGTGGTCGCCAATTGTTTATGGGTGAAAATCGTTTCTGCTGATTTCGGTAATTTCGGTGGGTGAGTGAGAAATTGATTTAAACCCTAAAGAAATGTGCTGCACGTGAGCACTTTGTAGATTCGAGAGATCGATGTGTACAAGTCCGCCCTAAACCAAGAAATGGCCGTTCCAAACTTGCTTCGGTCACAAAGTGGAGGAGAAGGGTTTATTTGGGGAGGGAAGCAAAGAAAGGTGTTGAGGAGAGTAGTATCTCGACTTGTATCAGAAAGTGAAAGCTTAGGAAGCTTGCAAGAGATAGAAGCTTTTGGGAGAGCTTGCAAAGTTGCCTTTCGAGAGTGTAAGTGTAGTATATTTCTCTGACCGAGACTTGTTTTCTGATGGAAATAGGTAAGACCTATTTATACAAGTCGAGATTGAAACGTACCCTGGCCTCATGAAGGAAGAGAGTAAAGGGTGAAATAATGGGAGGAGGTGGTAACCGCATGGTTTAATGGGCGAAAACGTTTTTCACCATTATTTCCTCTTTTATTTGACCGCTTTATTCCTTTTCACGCTTTCTTAATGTGAGCGTAATGTACGCCGCATCTTGTGACCGCCAAACCAAAACCCTAAAGAAGCATCCCCAGTTTGTGTCGATGTCTCGAGTGTTGGTTGCATCTTGAGTGCAAGTGGCGCTGCTAGTGGCGCGTGTGGCATGTGCCAATGGCATGTGCGGAATTCCTTGGTGGTAGGTTGCACGGTTTGCAAGTTAGGTTACCAGCGTGTGTGCTTGGCATGTGCGGAATGCCTTGGTGGTAGGTTGCACGGTTTGCAAGTTGGGCTACCAGCGTGTGTGTTTGGCATGTGCGGAATGCCTTGGTGGTAGGTTGCACGGTTTGCAAGTTAGGCTACCAGCGTGTGTGTTTGGCATGTGCGGAATGCCTTGGTGGTAGGTTGCACGGTTTGCAAGTTAGGCTACCAGCGTGTGTGTTTGGCATGTGCCAATGGCATGTGCGGAATGCCTTGTTGACCTAGTTGCAAGTCTTGCAAACCTGGGGCGCTATGTTTGGCGTGGGCCAAAGGCATAGCGTCTTAGAAATATGGCTTGCGGCACGTGTTGGCATGTGCCAATGGCACGTGCGGCAGGTTGACCTAGTTGCAAGTCTTGCAAACCTAGGGCGCTATGTTTGGCGTGGGCCAAAGGCATAGCGGCTTAGAAATATGGCTTGCGGCACGTGTTGGCATGTGCCAATGGCACGTGCGGCCATGTTGACCTAGTTGCAAGTCTTGCAAACCTAGGGCGCTATGTTTGGCGTGGGCCCAAGGCATAGCGGCTTAGAAATATGGCTTGCGGCACGTGTTGGCATGTTCCAATGGCACGTGCGGCCATGTTGACCTAGTTGCAAGTCTTGCAAACCTAGGGCGCTATGTTAGCGTGGGCCAAAGGCATAGCGGCTCGGAAATATGGCTTGCGGCACGTGTTGGCATGTGCCAATGGCACGTGCGGCCATGTTGACCTAGTTGCAAGTCTTGCAAACCTAGGGCGCTATGTTTGGCGTGGGCCCAAGGCATATCGGCTTAGAAATATGGCTTGCGGCACGTGTTGGCATGTGCCAATGGCACGTGCGGCCATGTTGACCTAGTTGCAAGTCTTGCAAACCTAGGGCGCTATGTTTGGCGTGGGCCAAAGGAATAACGACTCGGAAATATGGCTTGCGGCACGTGTTGGCATGTGCCAATGGCACGTGCGGCCATGTTGACCTAGTTGCAAGTCTTGCAAACCTAGGGCGCTATGTTTGGCGTGGGACCAAGGCATAGCGGCTTAGAAATATGGCTTGCGGCACGTGTTGGCATGTGCCAATGGCACGTGCGACCATGTTGACCTAGTTGCAAGTCTTGCAAACCTAGGGCGCTATGTTTGGCGTGGGCCAAAGGCATAGCGACTCGGAAATATGGCTTGCGGCACGTGTTGGCATGTGCCAATGGCACGTGCGGCCATGTTGACCTAGTTGCAAGTCTTGCAAACCTAGGGGCGCTATGTTTGGCGTGGGCCAAAGGCATAGCGACTCGGAAATATGGCTTGCGGCACGTGTTGGCATGTGCCAATGGCACGTGCGGCCATGTTGACCTAGTTGCAAGTCTTGCAAACCTAGGGCGCTATGTTTAGCGTGGGCCAAAGGCATAGCGGTTTAGAAATATGGCTTGCGGCACGTGTTGGCATGTGCCAATGGCACGTGCGGCCATGTTGACCTAGTTGCAAGTCTTGCAAACCTAGGGCGCTATGTTTGGCGTGGGCCAAAGGCATAGCGGCTTGGAATTTGGCGTTGTTGCCATGGTGCGCGGGTGCGGCTTGGTTTGGCATGGTTGCCATGGTGCGTAGGGTGCGGCTTGGTTTGGCATGATTGCCATGGTGCGCGAGTGCGGCTTGGTTTGGCATGGTTGCCATGGTGCGAGTATGCGGCTTGGTTTGGCATGGTTGCCATGGTGCGCGAGTGCGGCTTGGTTTGGCATGGTTGCCATATTGCGCAGAGTATGCGGCTTGGTTTGGCATGGTTGCCATGGTGTTTGAGTGCGGCTTGGTTTGGCATGGTTGCCATGGTGCGTAGTATGCGGCTTGGTTTGGCATGGTTGCCATGGTGCGCTGAGTATGCGGCTTGGTTTGGCATGGTTGCCATGGTGCGCGATATGCGGCTTGGTTTGGCATGGTTGCCATGGTGCGCAAATATGCGGCTTGGTTTTGGAATTAGGTTTCGTGTTGAAAACCCTAATCTGGTATTTTGAAAAAATACCCCTATTAATTATTTACACCGAGTTAAATGCTCTTAGTTAATGTGTTGCGGGTAACACTAGGTCATGGGGTTTTACGATTTTACCCCTTGTCTAAAATCCACCATCAACAGATGTATACCCAAAAACAAGGGTCCTAATAAATGCATGGTAGATGGGGAGAAATCCCAAGTATTGGCAAAATCCAGAAGAATTCTTTCCACATAGGTTCAAAGATAGCTCGATTGATTTCGTAGGAAGTCAAAATTTTGAATACATACCTTTCGGGGGAGGGCGACGGGTTTTCCCTGGAATGAACATGGGACTTGTGTTGATAGAGCTCGTCCTTGCCAATGCTTTGTATGCTTTCGATTGGGAATTACCAGAAGGAATGAAAAAGGAAGACCTAAACATGGAGGAATCGTCAGGGATTAATATTCATAAAAAATATCCACTTGAGCTTGTATCCATTAAGCATATGGTAAATTAGGAAATTTGTTTAAGAGAAGATAAAAATATGTGCTAAGTATATATATGCATGGGTGATGTGCTTTAAAAATAAAATTGTTGTCAAGTTGTTAATGTGCTTCGGTAAATGAAGTTGTAATGTATGGATGATGTAATGTTAGTTTTTTCTTTCTTTAATTTGTACTGAATTCTGCCATTTCCAAACTTGATATGCATTTTATTGACCAAACTTGGATCTGCAACATGCTATGGTTATACTTTTGTTATCGTTTTTTTTTTAAAAGAATGTAATCGATGTTTCCAGCAAAATTTGTTTCGATGCATTGTTATAACTATGTCATTAAATTAAATCTGATGGCTTCGAGAACAATCTGATTGCCGAAGAAGATGTCTATGAAGTACGGAATCAACATTGGTTCTCGAGAAGGTAATGCTAGTTATTAGCTCCAATAAGATGGACTTGAGACACATTCTTGGAGTTGTCGATCTGCCATGTTATCTCTTTGCTGCATGATGTTTGTCAAACCAAAGATATGCAAGTGTCTTTACTCAAGGTGCGAGGCTTAGGGTTTTCAAGTAGAAAATTTATGAGAGTAGAGTTAGAGGTTGAAAGCTAAACGACTGTGTATAGTAGTACAAATTGGCAAAAAGAGATGTTGTTGGTGAGGAGAATGGCAAGTTGGCAACAAAATGCGATTGAGATGCGCGAGGCACATCTTAAACTGTTTTGATCTACAATAATCATCACTTCCCGCACTCTTCCAAATCTCAACTTTTTTTCGGTGTTAGATAACAATTTCACGAGAACCATAATTGCCACTTGGCATCGGTATCGACTTCTATGGACAACAACTTAACTATCACAGGGCCATTTCGGCAAAGAGAAGAGATGAAAAGCCAACAGATAGGTCTAATTCTTGAGTGATATATACTTGATCATTTTTACTATGCAACCTTGTAGAAACAGGAAACCGATTTAAGTATGCAACATACACACTTCAAAGTTCAAAACAATATTGAAGTCTGCAATTTAGTTTTTGTTTGACCATGATCATTGGCCCCTTCTTAAAAAGAAATTCAACCTAGAAAACACTTCACATGAGCGGTCAGTCAAAAAAAAAAGAACGGGCAGTCAAATTCAAGAGTGTTAGATCAATGCAATCAACGACCATAAAATAATTCTAAATTAATCTAGCATATCTCTAACCCTAATTTGCAGTGTATATATACAGGGGATGGAGAATGATAGGAAGAAGCCAAACCGCGCCTCCCTCCCTCCAATCTGTGTAGAGAGAATGAAAGGAAGAAGCGAAAACAACTTCGTAACAAAATCTGGATGCATAATCTCAGAAAGATCATGGCAATCGACGGTTTCGATAGCATCACCAAATCAAATTCACATTATTCAGCATTATGATTTCTCCTCTCATAGTTGTAAAATATGCTTCATATAAAGGGCGTCCTAGCAGTAGGTAGATTACTAAGTTACCCTTAATTATTTTATTATCAACTTATATACCATTCACCTAGAATTAAAACATAAAACCTAGACTAAGCAAAATCCAAAATCGTTTTCATTCCTAACCTAATTTGATCATTAATCAAATCGTTTCGATTTAATTTTTCGGCGGTGATTAATTGTTGATTCATAAATCTTTGATCATTGATTAAAATCATAAGTACAAATGAGTCATGTGAAGCGTTGCACAAAGAGATTTAGCCCTGGATCGGCATATTGGAACCCATATCTTTATTGTTTGTTTTATTTTTTATGTTTCAGATGAACAGTTCGGCTGATAACTAAACATGAAAATGATACGGAACTTCACTTTGTTAGAAAACACACCAAGTTTGGTTGTTCAGTTTTTTATTCGAATCAGCCGAACCTAAATTCGCCAGTTAGAGAGTGAAGTTCGGCTGATAACTTGTCAGCCGAACCTAAAAAGAGTGAAGTTCGGCTGACACCTATGTTTTTTGAAATCATACCTAGGTTCGGCTGATAACTTTTCAACCGAACTTAGGTATATTTTCAGAAAGATAGGTTTTGCTGACAAGTTATCAGCCGAACCGTTCATCCGAGTCGATAGATCTAGGTTGTAAAAATTCGATTTTTTGACAAATTCAACTTATAAAAAGGACATTAAACCTCGTTTAAAAGTTTACCTTTGTAGTAACAAACCTTAATTATCTATTAGTTCAGCAAATCTCAAAAGCCTAATTTCTTATTATTCTTCTTTAACAAACCCTAACCTAACTATTTCTCAAAAAAATAAATAAAAAACCATTGAAACTAAGACTATATAATCATTGACATTAACCACTAATCATCGTTAACATTAACTACGTACTAATCATTAATACTAGATTCTAATTACTATCATTAATACTAGTGAAGTAAGGGTATTATTGTCATGATAAAAATACGACCGATAAGGGGTTATTGATTTTACCACATAATAACTCTATTTTGTCACTACCTTGTTGTTTATGGGTAAAAATCGTTTCCCGCCGATTTCGGTAAATTCGGTAGGTGAGTGAGAAAGCTGGTTCAAACCTAAACAAATGTCCGCACGTGAGCACTTTATAGATTCGAGAGATCAATCTGTACAAGTCCGACCTAAACCAAGAAATGGCCTTTCCCGGACTTGCTTGGTCACACAAAGTGGAGGAGAAGGGTTGATTTGGGGAGGGAAGCAAAGAAAGGTGTTGAGACCAGGATAATTCTGGGAGAGTAGTGTCACGACTTGTATCAGAAAGTGAAAGCTTCGGAAGCTTGCAAGAGATGAAAGCTTTTTGGAGAGCTTGCAAAGTTGCCTTTTCTGAGAGTGTAGTATTTTTCTCCTGACCGAGACTTGTTGTCTGGTGGAAATAAGTAAGACCTATTTATACAAGTCGAGATTGAAATGTACAGCCTCATGAAGGAAGAGAGTAAAGGGTGAAATAATGGGAGGAGGTGGTAACCGCATGGTGTTAATGGGTGAAAACGTTTTCACCATTATTTCCTCATTTATTTGACCGCTTTATTCCTTTTCACGCTTTCTTAATGTGAGCGTAGTGTACGTGTAAGTCTGTGACCGCCAAACCAAGACCCCGGAAAGCATCCCCCGGTTTGTGTTGATGTCTCGAGTGTTGGTTGCATCTTGAGTGTAAGTGGTGCTGCTAGGGCGCATGTGGCATGTGCCAATGGCATGTGTGGAATGCCTTTGTTGCGAGTTGCACCTCGAGCGCAAGTGGCAATGCCAGGCCGCTAGTGGCGTGTGTGGCATGTGCCAATGGCATGTGTGGAATGCCTTGGTGGTAGGTTGTACGTTGAGTGTAAGTGGCTACCAGCGTGGGTTTTGGCATGCGCCAATGGCGCGTACGGCCAAGTTGGCCTAGGTTTGCACGGCTTGCAAGTTAGGCTACCAGCGTGTATTAGGGCCACGGCTAGGTAATGAAAGCTACCAGCGAGCGTGTTGGCATGTGCCAATGGCATGCGTGGCCAATAGGGTCGCGGCCTGGTAAAAAAAGCTACCAGTGACGCATGTTGGCATGGGCCAACGGCATGCTTGGCCATTAGGGCCACGCTCTGGTGAGAAAAGCTACCAGCGAGCGTGTTGGCATGTGCCTAATGGCATGCTCGGCCATTAGGGCCCACGATTTGGTAAGAAAGGCCACCGGTGGACGCATGTTGGCATGTGCCAATGGCATGCTTGGCCATTAGGCCACGCCCCGGGTGAGAAAAACTACCAACGAGCGTGTTGGCATGTGCCAATGGCATGCGTGGCCAATAAGGTCACGGCACAAGAAAAAGCTACCAGTGACGCATGTTGGCATGTGCCAATGGCATGCTTGGCCATTAGGGCCACGCCCTGGTGAGAAAGGCTACCAGCGAGTGTGTTGGCATGTGCCAATGGCATGCGTGGCCAATAGGGTCACGTCCTAGTAAGAAAAGCTACCGGTGACGCATGTTGGCATGTGCCAACGGCATGCTTGGCCATTAGGGCCGCGGCCTGGTAAGAAAAGCTACCAGTGACGCATGTTGGCATGTGCCAACGGCATGCTTGGCCATTAGGGCCACGCCCTGGTGAGAAAAACTACCAGCGAGCGTGTTGGCATGTGCCAATGGCATGCTCGGCCATTAGGGACACGGTTTGGTAAGAAAGGCTACCAGTGATGCGTGTTAGCATGTGCCAATGGCATGCGTGACCAATTTGGGTCGCGTCTTGGTAGAAAAAGCTACCAGCGAGCATGTTGGCATGTGCCAATGGCATGCGTGGCCAATTTGAGTCGCGCCTTGGTAGAAAAAAGCTACCAGCGAGCATGTTGGCATGTGCCAATGGCATGCGTGGCCAATTTGGGTCGCGCCTTGGTAGAAAAAGCTAGCAGTGACGCATGTTGGCATGTGCCAATGGCATGCGTGGCCAATTTGGGTCGCGCCTTGGTATAAAAAGCTACCAGCGAGCGTGTTGGCATGTGCCAATGGCATGCGTGGCCAATTTGGCCTAGGTTGCATGGTTTGCAAGCCTAGGTGCGGGCGCTACTTTGGCATGGCGCGGCTAGGGCCAAGGTAAGGGTGTTTGGCTTGGCGTGACGTGACTAGGGCCAAGGTAAGGGTGTTTGGCTTGGCTTGGCGTGACCAGTGTAGCTAGGGCCAAGGAAGAGTGTGTTTGGCATGGCGCGGCTAGCTCGGGTTAAGTGTGGCTGGCATGATTTGCCATTGGCACGGAGGTGCGACTAGCATGGTTGGCATGCTTGCGCGTTGGGTATGGTCGGCATGATTTGCCATTGGCATAGAGATGCGGCTATCTTGGGCTAGGTGTGGCTGGCATGATTTGTGATTGGCACGGAGGTGCGGCTAGCATGGTTGGCATGCTTCGGCGCGTTTGGTATGGCTGGCATGATTTCCCATTGGCATAGAGATGCGGCTAGCTTGGGCTAGGTGTGGCTGGCATGATTTGCCATTGGCACGGAGGTGCGGCTAGCATGGTTGGCATGCTTCGGCGCGTTTGGTATGGCTGGCATGGTTTGCCATTGGCATAGAGATGCGGCTAGCTTGGGCTGGGTGTGGCTGGCATGATTTTCCATTGGCACGGAGGTGCGGCTAGCATGGTCGGCATGCTTCGGCGCATTTGGTATGGCTGGCATGATTTTCCATTGGCATAGAGATGCGGCTAGCTCGTGCCAGGTGTGGATGGCATGATTTTCCATTGGCACGGAGGTGAATTAGGGTTTTGTTCGTTGTAACCCTAATTTGAAAAAATACCCCTATTAATTACGACTACATGCATTAAATGTTCTAATAAATGTGTCACTTTGGTGACATTAGGTTATTTGGGGTTTTACGATTTTACCCTTTGTTTAAAAACCACCATCAACATTAAGTCCCCTACTTATCTCGGAACAGGAGCTTTGTTGCGAGGTAAGCATATAATGGTGACAAACTACCAGCAGCAAATCGTAAAGAGAATTGAGGAGGTTGTCTGACCTTTTTACCAATAGGATTTGGAATCCTTGCCTCTGGCAGTTTTGCACAAATCGGGAGGCTGGCGCAATTGGGAAGTTAGCATCATTGAGAGACATGAAGTTGGGCGGCATTGAGAAGTTGACGCGAGTTAGGAAACTGAGCGTGCTAGCTGGTGGGACCGGCGCAAGGTAGGGAAGCTGAGCGTGCTTGTTGGCGTGACTTGGGAGGTCATTGGGAAGTTGGCGTGAGTTGGGACCGGTGCAACTTGGGCGGTACTGGGGAGTTGGCGCAATTGGTGGGGCCGGTGCAACTTGGGCGACGTTGGGAAGTAGGGCGTGAGCTGGGAAACTGAGCGTGCTAGCTGGCGAGACCGGTGTAAACAAGGAGGGAGTAGGTATTTTTACAGATAGCAAAGTTTCCTTATTTTTCCTTCCTTCACGCGCGGCTTCAATCAGGGCATCATCCATGCCAAAAAATCTGGAAGCGTTATGTCCCTCATTGCTTCCTTTCCTTTTTTAAGGTTCCGTATTCATACCCAACGCAACTGCATCATATCCCTTGTTTGAGAAAGGGTTCTTCTTGTTGGTTTCTCTTTTCTTTGCCTAGAGACGAATCATCCTCTAAACAACGAGATTCTCCAAGTGAAGGCGCGGGATCTGACTCTTGCAAAAGCACCCCGACTAGGGTTATTCGGGCTAAGAAAATCATATCGGTATGTTTTCTTCTTCTTCTCTGTTCATGTTATCCTCTTTTTATATGTGTATAGATAGGATGGAACTTGATCATTTTCCCCATTCTTTGCAGTGTATACACTACACCAAATTGGCAAATTTGTAACACTGACATGTCACACTAATAAGTGTAACAAGATATGTCACACCTATTTGTGTTATAATCTTAAATTTTGTTACAAAAAATCATATTTTTATTTTATATTTTATATTGTCACACATAATAGTGTGGCATTTAAAAACTTCCCGGAATAAATATAAAATTAGGCTGTTATTTGTTTATGTCTCGGCGGAGAAAAAATAATAAAACAAAAATAAACGCAAAACCGCTTCCTCCTCGAGTCCTCCTTTTTTAATGGTACAAGATTACAATACTTTGATTCTCTCCGTCTCTTCTTTCCCTTAGATCTGCAAAAAAAATTAAAAAAAAAAAAAGTCACTCCTCCAGAGGAAAACCTTTATCCGTTTTTCTAATCCTTTGGCAGATTTTCTATTTTCTCCGTCTCTTCTTTCCCAATCTGCAAAAAAAAAAAATCACTCCTGAGGAAAACCTTTATCCGTTTTTTAATCCTTTGGTGGATTTCCCAATAATGCGTAGAGTATGTTTTGGGGCTGATTTGGTTTTAGTCATCATATCCAGCGCAACACACGATTTCCAACTCGTGTGATTATATCTAATTCATGTGATTGCATATTACCTTGCTAGAGATTTTCGAATGTGGTGGCTGCATCTCCATTCCAGGGACAAAGACTTTTAAGGAATCCCCAATTGCTAAGATAGCAGAAGTGAGTTAATCTGTATTTGTTTCAATTGAAAATGGTTTTTTTATAAGATGTGGATTAATTATTAATTTATTGATCCAGTCATTAAAAATCGTTAAACATCGTTGTTCCGTTGTATTCATTGGTGCATTATTTGCGCTCTATCAATTTTAATCGCAGAAATCCTACCATTATTTTTAACCTATCGGGTGGGAAGCACTGAATGAGTACATCTCTGTAAGTGTTATATCCTACTTTAATAGCTTTCCAATCTTCCACATACTTTTGTAGAAGTTCCAAGTGATCAAGGTTTCAAATTCCTATATGGATTAAGGTTGGTTCTTGTTTTTGTAAAGTTAGCCAAGTATGAAAAAAAGGATTATACATTAATTATGTCATAAGACTTTGTAGACAGTTACCATTTGTTTTGTTTGTTCTTACCATTGAGGATTATTTGGACTTTGGAGTTTCATTTTCTCATGAATTATTTTTTTTTTTTGCTATAACTCTAACTATAGGGAAGATTTTGAGTTATTTGATATAGATGGGTCTGGTAAGTATGATCCACCCAGTTATAAGTTTGTGTTACTTTTAATTGGCTAACAAATCATTGTTTTATTCGACTTTCTCAAGCTATTACTGATGCCAAAAATCTTGATGCTACCATGAGGTATGTTTTCCTTGTTCTTTATCTATTGAAGGAGTTATATAATTGTTGATGGTGGATTTTAGACAAGGGGTAAAATCGTAAAACCCCATGACCTAGTGTTACCCGCAACACATTAACTAAGAGCATTTAACTCAGGTGTAAATAATTAATAGGGGTATTTTTTCAAAATACTAGATTAGGGTTTTCAACACAGAACCCTAATTCCAAAACCAAGCCGCATACTGCGCACCATGGCAACCATGCCAAACCAAACAGCATACTGCGCACCATGGCAACCATGCCAAACCAAGCCGCACTCTGTGCACCATGGAAACTATGCCAAACCAAGCCGCATACTGCGCACCATGGCAACCATGCCAAACCAAGCCGCACTCTGCGCACCATGGCAACCATGCCAAACCAAGCCGCATACTGCGCACCATGGCAACCATGCCAAACCAAGCCGCACTCTGCGCACCATGGCAACCATGCCAAACCAAGCCGCACCCTGCGCACCATGGCAACCATGCCAAACCAAGCCGCATACTGCGCACCATGGCAACCATGCCAAACCAAGCCGCACTCTGCGCACCATGGCAACCAAGCCAAACCAAGCCGCATACTGCGCACCATGGCAACCATGCCAAACCAAGCCGCACTCTGCGCACCATGGCAACCATGCCAAACCAAGCCGCACCCTGCGCACCATGGCAACAACGCCAAATTCCAAGCCGCTATGCCTTTGGCCCACGCCAAACATAGCTCCCTAGATTTGCAAGACTTGCAACTAGGTCAACATGGCCGCACGTGCCATTGGCACATGCCAACACGTGCCGCAAGCCATATTTCTAAGCCGCTATGCCTTGGGCCGACGCCAAACATAGTGCCCTAGGTTTGCAAGACTTGCAACTAGGTCAACATGGCTGCACGTGCCATTGGCACATGCCAACACGTGCCGCAAGCCGTATTTCTAAGCCGCTATGCCTTTGGCCCACTCTAAACATAGCGCCCTAGGTTTGCAAGACTTGCAACTAGGTCAACATGGCCGCACGTGCCATTGGCACATGCCAACACGTGCCGCAAGCCATATTTCCGAGCCGCTATGCCTTTGGCCCACGCCAAACATAGCGCCCTAGGTTTGCAAGACTTGCAACTAGGTCAACATGGCCGCACGTGCCATTGGCACATGCCAACACGTGCCGCAAGCCATATTTCTAAGACGCTATGCCTTGGGCCCACGCCAAACATAGCGCCCTAGGTTTGCAAGACTTGCAACTAGGTCAACATGACCGCACGTGCCATTGGCACATGCCAACACGTGCCGCAAGCCGTATTTCAAAACCGCTATGCCTTTGGCCCACGACCAACATAGCGCCCTAGGTTTGCATGACTTGCAACTAGGTCAACATGGCCGCACGTGCCATTGGCACATGCCAACACGTGCCGCAAGCCATATTTCTAAGCCGCTATGCCTTGGACCCACGCCAAACATAGCGCCCTAGGTTTGCAAGACTTGCAACTAGGTCAACATGGCCGCACGTGCCATTGGCACATGCCAACACGTGCCGCAAGCCATACTTCCAAGCCGCTATGCCTTTGGCCCACGCCAAACATAGCGCCCTAGGCTTGCAAGACTTGCAACTAGGTCAACATGGCCGCACATGCCATTGGCACATGCCAAACACACACGCTGGTAGCCTAACTTGCAAACCGTGCAACCTACCACCAAGGCATTCCACACATGCCAAACACACACGCTGGTAGCTTAACTTGCAAACCGTGCAACCTACCACCAAGGCATTCCGCACATGCCATTGGCACATGCCAAACACACACGCTGGTAACCTAACTTGCAAACCGTGCAACCTACCACCAAGGCATTCCGCACATGCCATTGGCACATGCCACACGCCACTAGCAGCGCCACTTGCACTCAAGATGCAACCAACACTCGAGACATCGACACAAACTGAGGGATGCTTCTTTAGGGTTTTGGTTTGGCGGTCACAGCATGCAGCGTACACTACGCTCACATTAAGAAAGCGTGAAAAGGAATAAAGTGGTCAAATAAAAGAGGAAATAATGGTGAAAAACGTTTTCACCCATTAAACCATGCGGTTACCACCTCCTCCCATTATTTCACCCTTTACTCTCTTCCTTCATGAGGCCAGGGTACGTTTCAATCTCGACTTGTATAAATAGGTCTTACCTATTTCCACCAGACAACAAGTCTCGGTCAGGAGAAAAACACTACACTCTCTGAAAGGCAACTTTGGAAGCTCTCCCAAAAAGCTTTCATCTCTTGCAAGCTTCCTAAGCTTTCACTTTCTGATACAAGTCAAGATACTACTCTCCTCAACACCTTTATTTGCTTCCCTCCCCAAATCAACCCTTCTCCTCCACTTTGTGACCGAAGCAAGTATGGAACGGCCATTTCTTGGTTTAGGCCGGACTTGTACAGATTGATCTCTCGAATCTATAAAGTGCTCACGTGCAGCACATTTGTTTAGGGTTTGAGCCAGTTTCTCACTCACCTACGGAAATTACCGAAATCAGCAGAAACGATTTTTACCCATAAACAATTGGCGACCACAGTGGGAGGATTGATCTTTCGGTTACAACATCAAGTTCTAGCTCCCATCCGCAAATTTCGCGCAAGCATGGTCGGCTATCGGGGCGGTCTCCACAAACATGGATCCCGCCCAAGGTCATGATAACTCCTCAATTTCTGAAAGCGGCACCACCAATGGAGAGGTCCCAAGACCTGGTTGACGATACGTGTTCAAGAGATCCACGCCAGAAACATGGACCCGATGAAGTACGCGATTACCAAAGATACTCGACTTCCTCATCAATCTAGTATCGGGGCCAAGTGATCCATGCTCCCCGGAGATCAAGAGCGGGGACTAATATCCCGAATGAGTGTGCTCAAATCAACGGTTTCGTCACTGACCGGAAGCCAGCCCGGACCGGGGAGGCGACCATGTTGATAGAAAACTTATGTGAATTGCTTGCACCTCTCCAAGGACCGGCGGATAAAAACATTCTCTTCTATCAACCGAATAGCACTAAACGCATCACTAGTTCCTGCACCCACGGGAACTCCAAGGATCCCCGGAAGATCCGCCAATAATATTGTTTTCACCGACGACGACATGATGATAGAAGACGGTCACAACCGGGCCTTGCATGTCACGGCTCTCGTCAAGAACATAGAGTTTCGAAGAGCGCTCATTGACACGGGGGCATCTTCCAATGTCATCACTCTCAAGACACTCAAAGCTGCCAAGGTGCGACCTAATGAGATCGTACGACAGCCCACTACGATGACGGATTTCGAGGGAAACCAAACTAGCACATACGACTACATCAACTTGAATCGCGGTAGGGCCAATCCAATCAAGCGTGAAGTTTGAAGTAATTGAAAAAGAAAGAAGACTACCACATGATACTCGGGAAGGCCGTGGCTGCACAATCTCAAAATTGTCCCTTCAACATACCACCAATGCACAAAAACAATATTGAACGGAGAAGTCGTTCGCATTTCCGCGTCTCTTCCCCCTATGCACCAGTCTACTGCGTAGAAGCACATGGGCCGAAGGAGGGTTCAAAAGGCGTGGCGACCAAGATTCACAGTTTTCTGCTACCAAAATGGACATCGCTCAGAGATAGCGACAAACTGGAGATACCCCGCAGAGGAGACCGTCCTTCCACCACCTCCTCAGAAGGAAGACTCGCCATTCTTTTGCCACCGGGGCGTAACCGTGCCCGCACCAGCGAGAGTACACCCTTACCGCAAGACGAAGCAAAAGGGGAAGCTCACACATTATCACCATTGTTAGAAATTAGCGGGGGAGACCATGGCTCGGTCTCCGCCCGAAGGAATGTCTTCACAATAACCGGGGAGGAAGTTCCGACGCCCCTCAGAAGCTACAAGATGGGACTGACTTAACCACCGACGAACTCCAAACTGTCAATATAGGGAATGAGGAATTTCCGCGACCCATTCCGATCAGTTCGACTCTACATCCTGCGGAACGCTGACCTACTCAAAGAATATCAGGACGTCTTCGCATGGACTTATGAAGAAATGCCGGGCTTGGATGGAAAACTGGTCACCCACCATCTGCATGTGATACCCGGATCCAAACCAGTCAAGCAGCCTCCAAGACAATTCAGACACGAGGTAGAAGAACAAATCAAGGCGGAGGTCCAAAAATTACTAGCCGCTGGATTCATCAAGCCTATTCATCATCCTACTTGGTTGGCCAATATCGTTCTCGTTAAAAAGAAGAATGGTCAGATCAGATGTTGTGTCGATTTCGGAGAGATTTGAATAAGTCTTGCCCCAAAGATGATTTTCCGCTACCTAATATCGACATCTTTGGTAGATGCTACCCGGTGGACATGGTATGTTCTCTTTCATGGATGGATATAGCGGCTACAACCAGATAAAGATGTATGAGCACGACGCAAGTAAGGCTGCCTTCCGTACCCTCTCGGAAACTTCTATTACACCGTAATGTCTTTCGGTCGAAGAACAGTCGGCGCTACTTACCAACGCGCCATGACTACCATCTTCCACGATATGATGCACAAGCAAGTCGAAGATTACGTAGATGACGTGGTGGTTAAATCAAAGACTCGAGCGGATCATCCGAAGCTTATTTGCGCCAAGTGTTCGAAAGATGCCGCGAATACAAGTTGAAGATGAATCCTCGAAATGCGCCTTTGGTGTCTCTTCGGGGAAATTCTTGGGATTCCAAGTGACGGCCACAGGAATAAAAGTTGATCCAGGTCAAAGCGCAAGCTATCCTCACGATGCCGCCACCACGAACCATAAAGGAGCTCCGAGTTTCATGGGCAAGGTAAACTACATTCGTCTCTTCATCCTCGGCTGGCACAACTCACCACTACGTTTACTCCTCTGCTAAAGAAAGGAGCGAATTTCGCATGGGCTACGCCTCAACAAAAAGCGTACCAGAAGATCCAGCAAATACTGTCCTCTCCAGCCATCATGAAGCCTCCTATGCGAGGGAAACCACTATGTCTCTACGGCCTTCGGCGATACTGCCGTTGGAGCTCTCCTCGCACAAGAGGACGACAAAGGAATGTAATACCCCATATACTATTTCAGTCGAACGTTGAGAGACGCTGAACTCAGATACCCCAAGGCGGAAAAGGCATGTTTAGCACTGATTTATTCAATCCAGGAAGTTCGGGCACTACCTACTCTCCAATAAAGTGGTGCTAGTATCCAAATCGGACCACTGAAAGTTTCTTCTCTCGAAACACCGCTCGATAGGGAGGCAGGCTAAATGGCTCCTGCAGCTGTCGAGTTCGACATAACGTGCGTCTCCCCAAGGGCCATAAAGGGACAAGCTGCTACGGACACATTAGCAGACATTCGGGGAATATACCGTAGTAGCAGGATTTCCACACTACACCCCTTACTCGATTTTGCTTAATCG
>JAJJWW010011630.1:0-37064 GCA_023531295.1 Papaver armeniacum
AATTCCCAAAGATCTCCCCTTTCCTCAGATTCACTCAACCCTTTATATAGGGTAATACATAGTGGTAGACAGCTAAGCTATCCTTTGTTTTCGGGAATGTCCCGCGAAGTGTCGCAGATGTGGAAATGTTCATTCTCGCGACACTTCTTAGCCTTCGCCAGATCTCATGTCTTCCAATTGTTTTGCTCGTAGTTATTCGTTGCGTCGTTGATTTTAGCTCCCCGCGACTCCCTCGCGACACCGTCGTTTATTAATCCCGCAAACCTTGTCTGTTGCGATATTATGATCCTACAGGTCGAAGGTATCAAATATGCATCTTTCTCTCCCATGGTTTTGTAAGTATGATAAAAAAGAATGTTCACGGAACTCCCTGGGTATCAATCAAAGTGCATTTGATTGCCCGAAGTCTCGGCTTCATCATCTTCATCCTCGCCGGGTTTGGGTTGATCTCAATCTTACCACAAGTGGGTTGTCATGCATTTTCGACCTCAAGTACTTCTTCCGCAGTAAAAGAAATGATTTATACGCCATTCTTCCCGATTCACGATGTCTTCGCGGTGTTCACTATTTATTTATCATTGGCATCCCTTGAAAACCCCTTTGAGAGTAATATCAGGAAATCTTCAATTGTCTTGTACGAATGTACAATAGAGTTACAAAACAGATTTTTGCTTTTGCCCCAACTTCTATCACAAATGTTTCACGCTCTTTTGTTGTGTTCCCCTTGAATTTCTGGAGGAGGTGGCGGCAATACTTGAGGTTGTGCTTTATTTACTAGAAAATGATTTAATTTTCCTGATCTATCATCCAGAGGGATGATTCTCTTTATATTTCTGCGAGTCATTTGTTATATGTCCATGGAAATGGTGATAAGAACAAAATTCATGGCTTCTAAGCTTGGAGGTGGCTCCTTTCCCATGTTCCATGGTGTTGGTATATTTTCCATCAAATTATAGCTTCCCATATTTTCTCCCGCTAGCATTTATAGGTGGCATCTCAATTTCTTCCCATACTATCCTATGACTTCCTTGTCCCTATGATAATTTTGCCTTTGACTTCCATAATTTTCTTCATGGTGATCAAGTCTTTGAATTTTATTAGTTATAGAAATTTCTTTCTCTCTCATATTCTTCTTGGTCACAACTCCCCATAGCCACTAGCTTCGGTGATTATCACCCATTACCAAGTGGTTGTCCTTGCGAGTGCTGTACTATATTTATCAACTTAGGTAACAAGCTTGCATTACTGCATTCGAACTTGTGTTATGAACTGGTATGATTCCATCTCATTTTGTCTTTCCTCGAGAGCAATATATTCCTCTGTAATTCTCGCGGACTCGGTCATTGTGATCGTGTTCTTCTTTCTGAAAATTTGAATGTATATGATTGGTTGCGAACATAGCATTAATGAATGATAAAATGAGATATCTCACATCGACACGACCAGCGATGTCGCTACACATCGTCTTTCCACCTCACAAGTCAAATGTTTGGACTTTAACCAACCCTTTTCTTTAATCCAAATACATCTTCAATGCGGTCGCGAGAAATTATTACTTATGTACGCCCCTAAAAATATAGCCTATAAATGATTGAAGGATGCTATAGTATTTTTTGGCAGGCCTTCAAACCATTTCAAAGCTTCTCTGTTAAACTTGATGCAAAATATTTGCACAATATAGCGTCATGATTTTCTTTGTAACATACATCTCAAATAAGCTTTGATGTGTTGTATTGCACAAGTTGATCCATCAAAAATCTTTGGTTAGTGTAGGCAAATTGCACTTTGGGGGTATTCCTTCTAATTGTATTTCCGTGTGAATGGGGTTTTCGCGACTTCTTCTATAGCTTCATCTAATTGTCTCCTACCTCCTTCTTTCTTATTGTTTAACATTCCTCTCATTTCCGCTAGCTCTTTCAAAATTTGTTCGTTTATACTAGGATTATCTTCCATTGGCCTTTTTAACTCTGCCTCTCTTCTTCTGCGTTCATATCCGTTTTGATCTTCTTGATCATCATTCTCTTCTCGTCTTTCTGCGATTTTCTCTTTCATCTCTTTCATGGATTCACACACCATTATATCTCTCATTTTCTCCTCTTTGCCGTCTTTGGCTCTTCTTAGTACTCTATCGTATTCTTCATTGATATTAGCATTATTGCGATTACGCTCACGCCTCCTTTCTCGATTATCATGATTGTTTTGGCGAATTGCCTCTTGTAATTCATGTTCTTCCATTTCTGCTCTTAATCTTTCTCTCTCGCGAGCTAGATGTGCTTGTTCAGTATAATGCTTTTCAATTTTATCCTGAATTGCTTGGTGATTTCTTTGTACTTCTCTCCCATGTAATATTCTCCTTCCTTCTTCCTGATTTTCTCCATCCTTGTTTATTATTTCTTCTCGTCGGTGTCTATCTCTCCGATTTCCATCGTTTTGCCCATCTTGGAGAGTCTCACCGTGTTGGACATAATGATTTTCCCTTATTCTCTTCACGCTCCTCATCCGCATTTTGTATTTCTTCTTGAATTTCTTCATTAACATTTTCCTTGAGTGCACATTTCGTCTTACTTCTTCTCTTACATGATCTTGATCTTGTAGTGCTTCTTGACCTCGTGATTCATAACCTCATGTTTTCCATCCTTAACTCATGATTTTGTCTTGTCGATTTGCACGTTCTTCATTTCTAATCGCCTTTCATCGCGTATTGTTTGTCTCAATGCCTCTAACGCCGTAATCTCTTCATTTCCATGAATTATTCCTCCAATCATTTCTTGATCTCTCTCCTCTTGTCCATTACCTCCTAATTGCTGCTCTTTCCCTATTTCATCTGCAGAATATGATCGCCAAGTGTGTACACTCACTTTGTCATAATCCTCGTTCTATTTTGTATTGGTGTATCTTGAATTGGCGATTGAACTCGGTTTCTCCATTGTTTCTTGCGTTTGCTCTTGAAGATTCTCCCATTTCATTTCCTTCTTCTCCGACCAAGTCTTCTACTCCTTCTAACAAATCGTTTGTAGTTCGATGTATATCTTCTTCTTGCCATTCTTCAATCTTAATGAATTGTTGAAAATTATATGAAATTCGTTATCTATCACTTCAAATCCTTCCAAATCACAATATCAATCTTCACTCATCCCTGTTTCTAGCGCCATTATGTAGTTGCAGGAAATCCCACACTACACCCCTCACAAGATTCCATACAATTAAATCATTTTTAAAATGAACAATTATAAGTTTTTATTGATCAAACTCTAGAAATGTTACAAGATGAACGGGAGATAAACCAAAGTATTACAATCACTCTAAACTTCTCTCTCTTAATGACTTGCTCAACACTCGAAAAAGATCCCCCTTCCTTAAGCCTATTCGGCTCTTTATATAGGACATTACATAGTGGATGACAGCTAAGCTGTCCTTTATTTCGGGTATGCCTTGCGGTACGCAAATGCACAAATGTCAAATCTCGCGACACTCCTCAATCTCGCAACACTTGGTCACATCTTTTCGTGTTTTAGCTATCGTCATCCATTACGTCGTTTTTACTTCCAACCCGCGATATCTTCGCAATGTGTCGTTTATGGATTTCGCTAGAATCTTGATGTTACGATATTCTGATCCTACAGGCATCCCGCAGCCTTTGTAAATTCTGTGTGCACGTTGTTCATTGTTGATAACTGGTTTTTATTATTGACCGCGGTCGTAAGCGTCAAAAATAAATTACACTTTCTTACTACTCAAAATATAAATATAGCAAGGGCAAGAAAGGATCGATCCCACAGAGAGGTCTAGGTTGTCGAATTGTTATGGTTTCCTATATAAAACACCCGGAAGAATTTCGATTGTGTAAATAAAAATAAACAAAAAGCAAATAAAGTACGCAAATCAAGGATGGGAAAATATTGGATAAAGGTTTCATCTTCAATTGCAAACAAGTTTATGAATGTATGAATAGAATTAAGTATTTAATCTCTCTATCATCAAAAGCCATAGAATACCTTATTGCAAGAATACAAGTAATTTCCAAAGTTATCAACACACACATTAGGCTGCGTATGTGAAATCTACCTAAAGAATAACCTAACGCCTTGCGCTAATCAAGTTCAATTCCTAGGAGCATTAAGTTTCAGAAATAGGCTAATCAATTCGAACAAAGGTCAATTTCTACATATGACTACGAGGATGTATCACTACAACCTAGAATCATATCATGCTACTCGTATTCAAGGTTATCGCTCGATGAAAACCCTAAAATAGCTATAGATATGGATGTGAGTTCAATCAATTCTAGACTCGACTAAACAAACATTCAATCATATTGCAATCCATCAATCATGCAATTATTATAACCCGTAGAAAGTGAACGATAATATTGAGAGAAAACTAATTCATAAAAATCATAACTTGGTTGCAAAATCCAACTACATCTTCAACCAATAATAAAAACTTAGTTCATATTCATGGAGTTCATAACAAGAAGAAAGAGAAAAGACTTCATGTTATCTAAACCCTAGAACAAAAGTCTCCCTAATGGAGATATCCCTAGGTTTAGAAAAGAATTTTCTATTTATATGCTTTTCTCCCCATAAGGATACTTTCCCAAAATTAGGTTGATTCTTCTCAAAACCCGTCTCCAAGTTGGTCCACCAAGCCCAGGAGTGAAAAATATGTCTCTGGAAATTTTGGGTCCAAAAGCGTCGCCGGAATTGATGACGTCATCACCGGAATCCGGTCACCGGCCGCAGGAATCCGGCCGTCGGAAAATCATCTCTGGCCGCTTTTATCATCGGAAACTGTCACCAGCGAGTGCACACTCCCAGCAGCTCATCTCCATATCTCTGCAATTCAAACAATCACAAAATACCATCTAAACCAATTCCTCATTTCTTGCGAAAACGTACCCAAAAGCATGACTCGTAGCTCATATATCCGGCCGTCGACTCAAGCATCCAACACATACCCCCCTCGCGATTCACTGAAATATTGCGATCGACACTTTAACCTCTGAAATCCGGCTACCGGAACTATGCTCACCGGTGCACCATTTGCGCTCACTTTTCGCAATTTGCGACTTCAAAACTCAAGTTCAAGATATCACTACCAAGACCACTGCGGTTTATACTTGAACCACAACGGGACTTTGCTCAAACTCACAACAATCCAAACACAACGGTTAGGCATCTATTCCAGTAAGCATTGCACCTGCGTTGCCACCATTCGAGCCACTGGCTCCAACAAACACCATCAATACCAACAACACCACCAAGAGACTGTCATTCCCGCACTTGAGTTCAGCTTTCTCACGTTCTATGCACTTGCATAACGAAAGCGGCTTAATCCCCTCGAACCATTCTCCAGGCCAACACCCTGCAACCTCGCTTTTCACCGCACAAAACCAATACCCAAAAAGCGCAAGCACTGGCTCAATCACTCGATCTGTCCAGTTCATTCAATTGCAGCACAAACAATGCCAGCCACTTTTTGAGCTCAAGAGCAACACGAACTCCAATTCAAGACCGAAAGTACAAAGACTTCCAAACCTCCTAACCATTGCTTTCATTGCGACACGGCATCCGAGTGCACCTCCCGAGTTCAATGCTCTTCATTCTCCACTGCAATCCCAGTTCATGCTCAAGCCAACCTGCAATTGCAACCTCTGGCCATCACGGCCTTCCCTTCTCATTCCAGCCACAATCAGTTCAAGCTTTGTCAGAAACAGCTGCAACTATTCCGCAGCTTCACTGTCTCCAGTACCTGCACTTCCCTGGCTTATTTCTCATCCAAGCCACCATTCCAAGGCAAACTCATCACCAATTCTTCCATCTTGCAACCCTGCCACCACTCCTTGCTTTCTCAGCATCCATCTCAGCGCCAGTTCAGCTCCTAATCAACTCCACTCACACACAACATTTCCTTTAACGCCTTTAGCCATTCCCTCACTAACATCTCAGGTTCTCAAGCTAGTACCCTGTCATCCTCCTCCTTGTAATCTCCAGTCCCAGCTTTGCAATCTTCATAACCTGCAGCTCACTTATTGTGCTTCACTGCCTCCCTGAGTATCTCTGCCATTCCACATTATAATCCCGAGTCATGCCTAATTCCATTCCATCGATGTTCGCAATGACTCCGGTTCATCTCCATTGTTTCCAATCACCAACAAGTCCACCTCGTTGCTTCTTGTTGTTCTTAGCAAAGCCCCGTCTCTTAACATGAACCCATGAATATCAACATTAGTCAGCCCTATCACTTGCCACTGGCTCCATTAGCAACATGACTCTGCCGCTCACAGACCCATTTGTCCCTTACTTCAGACCAGCATCAACCCAACCATCACAGTTGCAAATTTATATCTTCTAGTCGTTCAGGCATTTACACAAATGCCTTGTCTGCGTTTTGCTAATGATGGAGATACAACAACGAGGTTGATCTCAAGCCATTCTATACCTCCTTCCCTGCGATTACACAATTGTGACACAAACCCATTCAACCATTTCTTCCGGGACTTGAGCTTATCTTAGTCATTTGCAAGATATCCGCCACGAACAACCATTGAACTCAAAACCCATTTTTACAATTTGCATACGTATTTCTCCCATTCATTACTCAATACAAACTAAACCCAATGATGTCGTCCTGACGAACTCGATCCTCTCTTAAAAATACTCAATCGGACACAGAGCTTCCGGCCTGAACTTTTGGTTGCAGCTCTTGGTTTCTGGTTCTGAACAAAGATGAAATGGGTGTTAACATTCGACCTAGCTTTTGGTTATAAGGGAGTGGGTGCCCCTTAACGAGTTGTAGTCTGTCTTTAGTGAATAGTCAGCTGGTTGCCCCTCATCCTCGGCTGGCTCCAAATAACACTTCCCTTAACCAAATCTGGCTACCCCTTAACATGTGGCTGGGCTCTCATTAGTATTAGCCGATGAAATGTCCGGTTTACCATTCCGAGTTCTTCTTTTGCCCATAACTTCTTCATACGAGCTCCGAATGACTCCGTTCTTTCGCCATTGTCTTCATATTCTCGTCCTCTACACAATGAAAAGTAGAAATCTTGTATTTGAATGAGTTCCACTGGGTCTTTTTGCTCCAAATGACTCCATTGCACCTAATAAACTCAAAAGCACACATAAGATACATAATTTACAAGAAAACTCGCAAAGAAAGCATAAATACTAGATATTAAATACGGTGTATTCTACACCTATCAATTATGCAAAGTAGGCGCTTGTATATCAGATAACTTATGCGTGGAAACTCTTTAGCTATTTGTCATTGATGGGCGACTTAACCTTGGTACCATCCATCTGTCCTAGTTTGTATTATCCGCTCTCAGCCACCTTTCTAATTTTGAATGGGTCGTCCCCAATTCGCCGCAAACTTTCCCGCGCTGGCATTCCTTCGTACGTGAGGGTCGATTTTGAGAACTAGGTCATTGACCTTGAAAATTCTTTCTTTGACACTTTGGTTGTAGTAGTCAGCCGTTCGCTTATGCTTCATCAAATCGTTCTGTGCGCGTCCTTGTCTCCTCTATTGTGTCCAGTGTGCAAAACGACTTACTTCATCAGGTGTAGTGTAGCTGGCCATTGCTACTCTTGTGGATGGTCTTGCTATCTCTTCCGGAGTATGGCATCCTCGCATAAACCAATGAGTAAGGTGATGCCTACAGAGAGCTGCGCTTGAGGAAATTCTATACGCCCATAGTGCTAGTGGTAGTTGCTCATTCCATCCTCTGTGGTGATCATGAACTATTCTGCTTAGGATCCTGAGGAGGGTTTTGTTAGTAGCCTCCGCCTGCCCGTTTCCTTGGGGATAATAGGGGGTTGACGTGTGCAGCCTCGTGTTATACTGACGGAGTAGGTTTATCACGTCTTTGTTCACAAACGACTTAGCGTTATCTGCCCTGATTATCATGGGTGCGCCGAACCTGTAAATGATATACTCTTTAATAAACGCGGCTACGGTTTCTCCGGCATAGTCTTTTAGAGGTATCGCCTCGACCCACTTGGATGCATACTCAGTGGCGGTGATTATGTATTTATGGCGCTTTAAGGAATTCAGATTTATTGGGCATATGCCCCCAACTGTAGAACGGCCACGGTGTTACTATACTATGTAGCTGGGTATGGGGCGCTCTGATTAGTCTCTCGTGCATTTGGCATCTCAAGCATTTTCTAACATGTTCAGCGGTATCGCTTTCCATAGTCGGCCAATAAAATCCTCCTTCGTAAAGTTGTAGAAATAACTTTCGCATCCCTTGGTGCTCGGCATTGTAGGATTTGGTCATGACCTCGGTTGCTTTTTCATCGATTGGAATCGCGAGTGCGTTCTTTGTAAATTCTTCGGTAAAGTACGTTTTCATTCATAAAAAATCTTGTCACTTTCCTTTGAATTTTCAAGGCCGCTTTCCTTTCGCTAGGTAGCTCGTCGTGCTAGAGGTAGTTGATATACGATTGTCTCCAATCGAGGCCATCAGCGGAACAAACTTCCGCATGTTGCGGTAGAGCTTGGCAGTCGATACAACTATCTTGGAGGGCCGCTGCTTGTTCTAACATACTCGGCCAGTATACCCCTAATCTGTGAAGCTTCCTATAGAGATGAACCGCGCATGTGTGTCCGCAAGTTTCTGCGTGCAAGCTCTGGAGTACTTTCTCCGGTTCCTTCTTATTTAAACATCTCGCCAGGGACCCTCCTGCGGCTCGATAGTACAAAGCCCCTTGTATTACCACTGCTTTAGGACCTTGGTAGGCATGACTCGATCATAATCCATTTTTGTCAAATCTTCGATGTATACCTTCCTCCAATCATATGCTTCATCAAAAGTTAAGTCCTCTTTCCAGGTACTGGGAAGTTCTTTTCTTCCCACTGTTACTGTACCTTCGTCTTCGTCATTGAGTTGCATTTTACTTGCCAAGGATGCTAGGGCGTCCGCGTGCCGGTTTCCACTCCTGCATGTGTGGTCTAGAGTCGACCATGTCTGACGAATCAAGCTTTGTGCTTCTGCTTTGTAGGGTGCCAGGTGTGCCTATTTCACATGGAAATCGTCGTTCACTTGATTCGTTACTAATTTGGAGTCGCCTTTTATCTCTACACTCCCCAGGTCAAGTTCTTTTTCCATCCTAAGCCCTAGGATCAGCGCTTCGTACTCAGTGACGTTGTTACTGCACGGTAAATCTAATTTAAACGAGTACGACAGCAGATCGCCTTGCGGGGCTTTGAATACTACTCCATCTCCCCTTACGTTTCCGTAAGATGACCCGTCGAAAAACATGGTCCAGAGCTTGACGGCTTCCGCGGTTGCCATTTCTCCGGGTATGCATTCATGTACCTCATCGTCTCCCTTCTCCTAGGAACATTGATATTAGAACATTATTTCTGTCCGCGTACTCCTTCGGTCGTTAATATTTGAGATCAAATTCAAACAGTTGCAGCAACCAATGAGCGGTCCTTCCCATCAAGACAGGCTTGGAAGTTAGATATGCTATTGGGTTCGCCGCAGCTACCACGATCGTCTCGTGCGCTAGTAGATATGGGCGTAACTTCTGTGTAGCATAAATGAGAGCTAAACATGCTTTCTCTACGCGTGGATATCTAAGTTCCACCTCGCGTAGAACTCGGATGACGTAATGGATAGGTGATAACTGATCGCCCCCCATATCTTGCGCGAATACGGCCTCTATCGCCAGATTGGTGGATGACGTGTACAAATACAAAGGGACTCCTTTCATGGGTGGTCTGAGGACCTGTGGGCTAACGAGGCACTGTTTAATTTTTTGAAACGCTGCGCATTGTGCCTTCCCCCATGTGAATATGGCGTTTTTCCTCAGTAATGTCAAAAACGTGGATAATAACTGAGCGAGCCCTGGTATGAATCGCCGTATATATGATATCCTCCCGATGAATGCCTGTAGCTCCTTGGTATTTGCTGGTGGCGTCATGGTCGCGATGGCGTCGACTTTATCCGGGTTCACTTGAATTTCTTCACTGGTCACCACGAAACGTAGGAACTTCCCCGATGTTACTCCAAAGGCGCATTTGAGGGGATTCATTCTGAGTTTGAAATTTCTGCATCTCTCAAAGATTGTTCTTATGTGTAAGATGTGGTCTTCGGGGACTTGCGACTTTGCAGTGATATCGTCGACGTATACTTATACTGTCTGATGCAGCAAGTCATGGAATATGGATGTCATGGCGCGTTGATAGGTGGCGCATGTATTCTTTAAGCCAAATGGAATACATAGTAGAAGTTCCCATACAGGGTTTGGAAAGCAGTTTTCATTGCATCCGACGCACCATCCTTATCTGGTTGTACCCGCTGAAGCAGTCCATGAAAGAGAATCTTTTCTTACCCCATGTTGTGTCTACTGTTATGTCGATATTGGGCAGTGGGAAGTCGTATCTTTAACCAAGGCATTATGCTCAGCATGAAGACTGACGTTAACACCTAAGTTATTTCTGGCATTATCTAGAACCTTCGCAACCCAAGCGAATTCATCATCATTATTTATAACAAGAAGTGAACGAATTTGATTTTCTCGCTCATTAAGTATGGCATTTTGGCGAAGGGATTCATCTCGTTCAATTTGGACTTCAAGAATAGTTTTTGAAAGTTTGCTAATGCTTGTGCACCTTGATTAGCAATGCGATCCTTATCATCTATGAGGCTGCTAATCTTTTTTCCTTAGAATATTATTACTCTCCTGGGAGTCAAGATATAAACGTTTAAATCGGTTGGCTAAACCTAAACTAGATCTATGTTCAATTTCTAAAAGATGAAATTTGGATCAAGTTCATTCAATGAGAGAGAATTAATCTTGTTTGAAGAACTACTTAAAGATTCATTGAGATGAGCGAGAAGAGCATCATCATCCATAGGTTCGGGGAATGAATGGAGAAGGATGGCTTCGTTTAAAGATTATAAATGTCTGAAAATGATAAGTCGTGCAAAGAAAAATAAATGATAAAGTGGAAATGAAGAAAAGAGAAGGGTGTTATACCATAAAGTTGCTGATTAGCACTTTGAAGAGTAGATATTTTGTCCTTTTGGGAAGAAGACTCAACTTCCAAGTGTTGAATTTTAGCATCCTTCTTGCGAGATGTCGCAACTTCAATTTCTAGTTCTTTGTTCTTCTCCTTAAGTTGAAGATTTTTCCTCTCAAGATTGTTGCGTCTTTTCTCGAGGTCTGAGGCAACAAAAAAGGAAGCTCTTGATCGGTTGTCAGCCGACACAAAAATAATTCACTTTCCTACTCAATAATATATGAATGAAGTATATGATAAGAAAGAGTTCGTATCCACAGAGAGGCGATTGTAGTTATTTCGTAATCAATTTCTTAAAGTAACCAATTGGGGGGATTTCTTATTTCTATTTAAACAATAAAAACAAATTAAAAGCAAAGTAAATTGTAGAAAGTAATCAATGGAGAGAGATATTGGTCAAGGAATTCATCTTCAATCTTAGACATGTGCTTGCATATATGAATAGAATTACGATTTAATCTCTTGTGTTATCAAAAGCCTAGAGAATCAAGAAAGCAAGATAATCTATTAATTTCTCAAGTTCATCAACACACACATTAGGCTGCGTATGTGAATCCTACCTAAAGAATAACCTAACGCCTTGCGCTAATCAAGTTCAATTCCTAGGAGCATTAAGTTTGAAATAGGCTAATCAATGCAATTGTCATGCGTTGCGCAAAACAATTCGGACAATGTTCAAACTCTACATATGATTACAGAGTGTATCACTACAAACCGTAAACATATCATGCTACTTGTATTCAAGGTTATCGCTTGATGAAAAACCCTAAAATAGCTATGGACTAAGATGCAAGTTCAATTAATTGGCCACTTAACTAATCAAACACCATAATCCTATCACAATACTTCAATCATGTGATCATAAAAACCGCAGAGAATTGAACGATAAACAAGAGAGAAAACTAATACATAAAGCACACACAAGTTTTAGAAATCGGACTACATCCTTAACCAATAATAGAGAATTTAGCTACTCATAGCTATGGAGTTCATCATCATCAATATTCAATAATAAAACAAAGAAGAAGAAGAACAAAACCAAACCCTAGAAGCGTAAACAAAACGGCTCTCCACAATTCCAAGAATAAGATATGAGATAAGATTTCCAAAAGTTGTAGAATTCTTCTTTTTATAGCCTTTTTCTCCTTCCAAAACTAGGTTTTGTCTTCAAAGTCCATTAGATGCAAATCCACCAAGCCCACGAGAGAGAGAAACCCATGTAGAAAATATGTCCAAAAAGTCGTCGCCGGAAAACTGGTATTGTGGCCGGAAATCGGCCGGAGAAGTGGCCGGAAATCGGCTCCGGTGACCGGCAAAGTCCGCCCGGTCACCGGTCAACGGGTTGGATCGAGTCAAGTCAACGAGTCAAAACACTGAGTCAGGTCCTAGTCGGCCGAGTTAACTCAATGGCTTAACTCAGTTGAGTCATCACCATGTCAGACGTGAGTCAGATGATCAGGTACCTGACTAGGCTAACCCCAGGCTGTGTAGGAGGATCGGGCTTGTGCAATTGCTCGGCCACGGGTCTTCGCTGCATCAAGTTCATCCATAATGGCCCCGTGCCGCATCATCTATTTGTAATACTACCCTGCAACCTTCAGGCTCACTTTGCATTTCCTAGGCATACCACTAGACGATCGAGTCGAGCCACCGCCACCAACACCATCTCGTGAATATACACATGTGAGAATCCCTCCAATCTCGAGAAGCAATCCCCGGCTTCTTCTAATTGCTTTCGCAACATACCTAGCAGCATGGGAACTGTTCCATTACGGCCTGCACTCACCCACCACCGCGGGTATCCCCGCTCTCATAGTTCAATCACCATCCTCGCAAACACTCCATTCTGCCTTGAGCTCCAACACAGACCCAGCACAGCTCTGTGCTCTCGCCACTCCAACCCATTCATCCTCAGACTCCAGCCTTTCCCACTCTTTCCATGACATCAGCTCAACTATACTTCAAAAGCTCCATCAAAACCACCAGGCTAACCTAGACCCGCACCTTGTTGCTTCTTCGCTAATTCCATAAACACCGCTCTGCAATATACAGCACCAGTGTACTGACTCCGATTTGTAAAGCGTAGTCACTTCCATCGATTCAATGCTCGAGACCATCTTCAACTCCTATCCTTGCAGTCACCTGCCTCCCGCACTCGTAACACTTCAACTTACTGATCGCAATTCCAACAGCAATGAGACTCCAAATCAAAGAGACTTCACTTCTCAGTGCGGCTCCCATCCGGTGCAAATCACAGCCGCCTAGCACAACATCCATGGGCCGTTTCCTCCATTCTGGTTGCTCCATCCCAATCATAGGTCCCAGCTCGATTAAAGAAATCCCCATTGCGGCTTCGGCTCGACAGGTCTCACAAGCACTATGTGCATCCTCGTTAGGTGATTCGGACACGTAATCTTGTTGGTGATTATACACATTTACAACCACCAGAATCATCTCGGCCACCACCAGTTCTCAAACTTCAAGCCATCCCACTATGCAATCCAATTCGTTCATTCCTTGTAATTCCAACACCGCGAGTGCATCTTTGAGCATCAAAACAACAAGACAAACATGTCGCTCCAAAGATAGATGGAAGGCATAATTTTATCAACACCAAGAGGAGCAGTAAATATCAATATATACCTAGTTGTTCCGTATCCAAATAGAGCACCCCGTTAAAAGAGCCCGACGCATGTTTGCTTGATAGAGCAAACACCGACCTATTCAATTACCCGCATTTGCAACCAAGCATTAATATATAACCCGATAAACCAAACACTGATTTAGTTGAACTTTAAACACAAGACAAGAGTTCAACTTAAACATAGAGAAATGAAATGTCTTTCCGTCTCTTGGGCCGTTTCACAAAAATAAAAATCAAAATGACCATTACAAATAAACTTAATGTCCAATAAACCAAATTAGTGATTACAATAGAAATCAATCAATGAAACCACCAATTATCACAAGCATTATGAAACCAATCCGTAAATTGAATTAATATTCACAAAACTTAAAACCACAAGCGTAAATGAATCCCAAAAACGCCGCGGTCAAAATGACCAATTGAGATTAAATCTACAAAAAGCCCTAATGTTTCTATTAGGTACAATTGAAGTTCGGGTCGTGGTGATTTAGAATCAGAATTCAATCCATGGAGTCAACAATTGAAGTTAAATCATTGTGTCGGATTAAGATTAAACTCCAAAGTAACGTAATACCTCGCACTTAAAATTGAAAAAATCAATAAACCGAAAACCCTAAGCGTAAATGAATGAAGATATCCAAAAGATAACAATCAACTCACCTACCAATTTTGATTAAAGCAACGATTCTTGTTAATTAATCTTTGATAGAAGGAAATGATTTTGTTTGGCAGAGAGAGAGAAGGATTGTCTCGAGCTGCGGGGCGAGGAAGGAGAAGCAAAAATAATAGTGGAGCCGCTTCGTAAGTTGTCGGGTACTTTCGTAGTCTTATCTAGTTTCTAATCCAACTACCGACGTTAACCACTAACGAACGGTTGACGCACTCTTACCAAGGCCTACGATATTCATTTTTCTTCTTCCTGCAAAAGCCTTGTGTGCAAGCATTAGTTCACCCGCATCGGGCCTGCGGCAGTTGTTGGGGAGTGTGCACAACCCTTTTGGCAGACAACACCAATATCGAAGTCTTGTCAATTTGACGTATCTCGTCGATACACTCATACAAAGCATTTTCTCTTAGATACATGTGAAGTAGATAGATTGACACGCTACTTTATTACCAAAAAAAGTAGATAGTACACGTCCGCTTTATTACGCTTGATGTAAATGTTTCCAACAACTTACTGACATTATTTTTGCTTTTTGCTTGTTATTTTTGTTTTTGAACTATAATTGTTTACGGTTTTTTTAATTTAAGAATTTGGAGGAAATTTTTTAAAATTTCAATGGTGTTAGATTAGATTGATTTTTCATTTTGATTGGAGATCTGTATTCCCTTTAAATTACTTTTATACCCTCAATAATTTTATATCCCCAAGTAGTGAAAAAGATGAAAACAGGGGTAAAATCCAAGTTCAAAATTTGAGCCTTCACTAAAATGGACCCTATGAACACAATTCTTTATGCACGGCATTAGCACGTGCTTGAACATTCCAGTCTGCTTTTGAAGGGTGTTCCTTTGTGTAATAACAATATATAGAATGAACAGATATACATAAACGTCTACTTTATTACCGACATGAAAGGCTAGGGTAAGTTGTCTTCATTTCTTTACATTATTTGACAGTCAAAAAAAAAAGTAGACATAGACATGTATTCGAGTTGATGTGTTTACATCGAAGTGACATATCATTATGAATACGCTACACGTTTTGATATGATTCAAGAAGAGCCAATGCAGCGTCGATTACTTTCATCTTTCCCGCCTTTGTACGTTATCATGTAATAAATGTAATTAAAGGTCATAAGTGAAAGGAATATCTTCCAAATTTTCATTAAAGACCCTCTTGGGTCCCAATGCCTGGTATCTTTGGTTTCAAAGTAAATACCTCCAAATGTTTAGTTGATTTTTTGCCACCACATAACCTTGTGATTTTGGCTCTACTTTAAAACAATGGCGTATAAAGGAAAGAAAGTTTTTAAAGAGAAGGAGATGACATATCAAGTTCGGCCACGATTTTTCTAGGAAGTAATAAAGAACTAAGATAACCATAAGCGAGAAACACAATAATTTTGAGGACGAGCCGGTGGTACACGTTGTAAACAAGGTTGTTCAGTGAAGAGAAATGCCAGCATCGACGTGATGATGCTCAGTCCAATACATCCTGACAACCCTTGTTTACTAATATTCTTAGCTAGCAACCGCTATCCACTATGATACTTAAAGACCATAATAGCCTTATACTTGTAGAGACCATAATAGCCTTATAGTTGTAGATACTCCCCGCATGTGTTTGGAGTGGATATTTCCGTCCGTCCCTTCGACAAAAGATAGTTGATTTCTACTTCAATTTACTCTTCAATTCCCATCACTAAACACAAATTTATATGATTCAAACAAAAATAATAGTATTAATTTGACAAAGCACAATCCCCTTCAAAAATAAAATAAAAAAAAATAGGATTTTCAAAGATTAGTGCAAGTTCTAAACATCTGAACAACCCTTGTTTACAATTATTCTTAGCGTGCAGCACTTATCCACGGTGATGCGGAAAGACCATAATAGCCTTAATAGTTGTTGATATTCCCCGGTTTCTAGCTGCGGATATATCCTGCACAGGTTTGAGTGGATATTTCCTTTACTACGCTTATACCTATAGGAGGTGTTGACTGATGGAAAGCTAAAAGTCAAAAGGTGGATCGAAAGGGTTTCATAAATAATTTAGCAAGTTTGAGGCAATGCGACCAATTTACTCCTTGAATTACTGAATAAACACAAATCTATATGATTCAAACAAATTTATCTTTAAATCTTGATGATGGTTGATTTTCTGCTCTTCAATTTACTCTTCAATTACTGACCAAACACAAATTTTATATGATTCAAACAAAAATGATAGTATGAATTTGACAAAGCACAATCCCCTTCAAAAATAAAATAAAAAAAAATAGGATTTAAAAAATATGATTCAAATTGATGGGAGTAAAAGAGTAGAAGAAGACTGCAACGTAACGAGAGAGAGATCGAAAAAGAAAGGAAATGAAAACTCGAATAGAGATGGGAGATAAAGACCAAGGTGAGAAACATCCTCTAGTTCGGCTTTGTCCAGGGTGGAAGCATCGGCCACGCATTTGAATGGCACACGAGAAACTCACAATGTAAACAAGGTTGTTCAGGGGAAGAGAAATGCCCGCATCGACGTATGCTCTGGGTCCAATACTTCGAACAACCCTTGTTTACGAATATTCTTAGCGCAGAAATTTCTTGGGTCCATATCCACGGATACGGTGAAAGACCATAATAACCTTATAGTTGTAGAGACCATAATAGCCTTATAGTTGTAGAGTTTTTTTGCAAGTGTTTATTAATAAAAAAAATGTGCAATTTTTATTAAATTATAAAAGATGTCGTGGGACACGCTTGTGAAGAGTGTCCCGACACCCTAAACAATAAGGTGTGACCGAGTCAAATTAGAAAATGAAGTTTTTTCATTTCTCAAAAGGGGACAGACAGAAATATCCACTCAAACCCGGGGGATATATCCGCACCGGAAACCAGGGAATATCTACAACTATAAGGTTATTATGGTCTTTCCGTATCACCGTGATAGCAACAGACGCTAAGAATATTCGTAAACAAGGGTTGTTCGACGTATTGGACCCAAGAGCATACGTCGATGCGTGCATTTCTCTTCACCCGAGCAACCTTGTTTACAATGACAAAGATTCCGCGCGTGCCATTCACATGCACAAAGATATTTCTATGTAGCCATTTCTCCCCTTGGTCTCTATCTCCCATCTCTACTCGAGTTTTCATTTCATTTCTTTTGCCTTTGTCATTTAATATGTTGATTTAAGGTTAACCTTAATTATTTACCCATTTTATTTTACTAAAAAAAAACGCCCATAACAGTTAGGAGGATTGTCAATGAGAAATAAAAAGAAAAATTAAAAGATATGGGTTAAATTTGGTTTCTCCTGAGGTGATACTATAACGACAAAATAATAATAAATTGGTAGCATTATCAGAAAAAACTTTTTCTTATATTACAAACAATATAAAAGTAACTAAAATAAATAAACACATATTTATTAATAAATTTTTATTTTGAGCATATAAATAATATTATTAACTTAAATTTTTACCTAATCTGTGAAAAATAAAACTACCAAGACCACTACCAGCGTCATGACTAAGTAAAAATATTATGCTACCATTGAAAATCAATAATATTATTAACTTAATATTATTAATTTTTATGAAATTAGACGATGTCGGGACTAGTGTGTCAAGAGTGTCCCGACACCTTTGACCAAGATTCATTTTTCTTCCTGTGCAAAAGCCTTGTGTGCAAGCATTAGTTCACCCGATCGGCTCGTGCAGTTGTTTGGGAGTGTGCACAACCCTTTGCACAACACCAATATTGAGTCTTGTCAATTTGACGTATCTCGTCGATACACTCATACAAAGCATTTTCTCTTAGATACATGTGAAGTAGATATTTGACACGTCTACTTTATTACCAAAAAAAAAGTAGATATAGTACACGTCCGCTTTATTTGACACGTCTACTGTCTTTGCTTACCCGCAGTTTACATGTTACTTTGCTTATAAGATGGTGTTGTAAATGGTTGCAGTTGCAGTTGAAGCTGAATGAAAGCCGTGGTCTTTGAAGATGTCAATGTAAATGGTTTATCTGTTTTGAACCATCATGCTGCAAGCCGGCAAATTTTCTCTAGGGTCCTTTGTTTTCTTTTAGTATAGTTTCTTACTCATATGTAAGAAATAATTTAACTTTTGCTTTTGAATTTGCTCATTATATTCAAACCCAACATTGTACCATTCTTGTTAAAGAAACCCACCGAAAAAAAATTCAACTTCACATGGGAGCCTGCTTTTGAACTCTAGTTTCTCTAAGCCGTCCCGACATCTTTTATAATTTACTATTATCCTCACTGCATCGAGTTTCTTGCAAGTCTCATTTATTAAAACAAAAAAAAAAAATGTGCAATTTTTATTAAATTATAAATGATGTCGGGACACGCTTGTGAAGAATGTCCCGACACCCTAAACAACAAGGTGTGACCCGTCAAATTAGAAAATGAAGTTTTTTCATTTCTCAAAAGGGGGCCGGACAGGAAATATCCACTCAAACCTGTGCAGGATATATCCGCAGCTGGAAACCAGGGAATATCTACAACTATAATCGGTAGGTTATTAGCTACCGATTATAATACAACTACCCGCAAAAAAATTTTATGAAAATCGGAAGTTTTAATTGTTGATATGACTACCGATTATACTCCAACGGCTAGTTCGTTCAAAATAAACTAGCCGTGCCTTAAAAAACCAAACACAATCGGTAGATAATACATATTGACAAACCTCCGATTGTTTTGAAGTAACCGTTAAACTAGCCGTTGGGTACTTTTTTGCTATAAATAGAGACCTATCTCTACCAAACTTATTCACCCATCACATTCAATCTTCCTAAATCAGTCACCCAACACTTTGAATCACCAAAAATGGCTACAACTCCGTTCAATAATATAGAAGATGTTGCTATTGTAAGAGCACACACCACTCTCACAAAGCACTCCGTTGAGGAAGCGCAATGGGTGACCGAAGAACGAAGACCCAACAAGAGGGCCTTACTTTGGGGATGATCAAAACACCAATGCTTGGTGGAAACGGGTGTTTAAGGTTTTTAAAGCACTAAGCGGAAATCGTTATAGGAGGACGCTCCCGCAAATAAGGGAAAGGTACGCATATTTATACAATGAATGCGTGCTGGCGAGAAACGAATTGAAAGCTCACAAAGGGACGCTCGCCAAACGAAGACCGAATGAGTAGAGTAAGTTTGTGAATCAATAGGCCTCTCATCGAAAAATTATTTATTTGGTTGGATGATTATTCAACAACGCTAACTTATTTAAAAAAATTGTTTTCCCAGTATACTTTGGGCCTGAGCCAATACGAATTAAGGTACGGTCATGAGTTTTCGCACGAGGATCGCTACACTCTCTTGGAGGAAGTTGAATGGCAATTCGCCCTATATAATTAAACTCGTAGAGAATCCCTAGGGCGATGTATTGAACAATTTTATGTGTTTTACTTCTATTTTATTTCAACTACATGTATGTTTTTTCTGATTCAATAAAATGAGTGACTTCAAATACTGGTTCAATTTTAGCTGGTGTGGAAATAAGGATTTTAGAAAAAACTCATTTAGGGGCAATAGATAATTGTTTCGAAGATTTATATCGAGTAGGAGAGTTCTGGTAAGATTTTTGTTGTGGATATTTCCTGCACAGGTTTTAGGGACCATAATAAGTTGTAGATATTGCCTGCACAACATATTATTCTTGTTGTGGATAATAGCTGCACACTAGAAGAACACCGTGGATAATAGCTGCACACAAATGGAACATATTATTAATGTCAGTTTGACTTATCTTGTTGATAAGCCTTGGACAAGCAAGACGACCAATAGTTTGCTTGTTCTTCTAATATAACGATATAGACAAATTTTCCAGGACGCTGAATTTTAAAACATAGTTAACACTGATAAAGTTCATTGCCTTATAAGGCTTAACAGCTTACATAACCAGAAGAGTTTTACTTTGCAAGGGTACTTGAAGCTTAAAGCGCATGACAATGTTTTGGTTCAAAATAAAAACATACATTCTAAACAAGAGAGTCGGAGACCATCCAGAAAGTTCTGATCTATGCTTTGGCTGGGGCTTGGGCTGGCGCTGTTGCAGTTGTCTGATTGACCACCGCGCATAGGAAAAAAACTGCCTTATCCTTTTTGATTTGTAACATAGCCCTCCGATAACCATCTATAGTGTACGCTTGCGGCTCTCATAAATGCCTTAGCGGCGGCGAAGTCCTCAATATTATATGTATACTACATCAGCAAAGTCGACTAGAGCTGTCCGCGCTACATAGCTCAAGGGTTAAACTTTAAAGGAGATGAGTTTCTAACAAATGTAACATGACTATAAAGTGTTGTTGTTAGATACCTTTAATATGGTACGCGTGGTCAAATGGCATGCTTCAGGAAACACTTCCGCAATCGCTGATTCGAAGCCTGCCGATCTGTCTGAACACACAACTAGATCCTTTCTCACCGAATACTCGTGACCAAGCGCATCGAATAACTTTTGCATGAACCATAAACAGGAATCACCGTTCTCAGAATCAACGATGGCAAACGCAATAGGGTACATTTTTCCATTGGCATCATACCCAATTGCCGAAAATAGAGTTCCTCTGCGTTCCCCACTTAGATGCATACCATACACAAGAAATGCGGGTCTACACCAAGACTTGAATCCTTGTAAAGATACGCCCAGCGCAAAAAAATAATACAAAAAACCACCATTTGTATCGGGTTCAATTGCTGTTTGCGTTCCTGGGTAGTGTTCTATAAGCATGTTACTGTGACTGACCAGGTGCTGGTATGACTGTTCAGGAGAACCTCTAACCGCTTCAATTCCCCGTTTACAACCAGTGAGACCCTGCTTGTCAGTGATGGTGATACCTAGTCCTCTCTTCATGTCTTCACACGCTTATTGCTTATCACCCTAGAATGAACAAACAAGAGTCACCATGTCGTTTGTTGCCAAGACCAGAGTTTCGTATACAAAAAGAAATTGATAAGTGTGATGTATCCTAGAGTATTCTAGGGCTGCGGTGCTAGTCTTTTTTGTAATCGGTGACTAACAAAGTACAACTCTAGACCAAACTAGAGAGTCCATTGTAGCCTATAAATAGGCATTTCTATCATCAGTTGTAACTCTGCGCAAGAAAATTAATAATGTGATTTTATAGTTTAAGAGAGTCTTGCTTCACCAACACTACTAGAGAGACAGAGCTCTGCCTGAGAAACACTAAACCATCTCATACATGTCCGTAAATTGTTCTATCAAAAATGAGTGTTCATCGATCACCAAAAATTCAACATAGTAACATCAAAATATTAAAAATTCATCACAAGTTTTAAAGTATGAGAGAAGTACCCTAGTAAGTACAAACATGCTAGTTTGTTATTGATATGTACAACCATATCAGATGTTTGCTTAAATTCCTCTTTAAAATCCGAACAACCAAAATCAAACGATTGGCATAATTTCGTAACCAAAATTCGAATCTAACACTAAGAAATTGCCTATTAAACCCAAGAAATCAAAATCAAAATTTCTATCCAGTTTAACATTATCATCAAAGATGAAATTGAACCCAAAAAGAAAACATCAAAGATGCATAAACATATAAATACCCTAACAACCAAAATCAAACAAGTGTGGCATAATTTCGTAATCAAAATTTTAATCTAACACTAAGAAACCGCCTATTAAACCCTCTTTCAAACCTATTTCATGAAATCAAAATCAAAATTTCTATCCAGGTTTAACATTATCATCAAAGATGAAATTGAACCCAAAAAAGAAAACATCAAAGATGCATAAACATATAAAACATCAAAACCCTAGCCTAATTTTCAATCTATATCCAGACGTGGAAGTGAAAATGGGGAAAAAGATTAGAAATCCAATTTCTAGGGTTTACATCAAGATTTTAGGAAGACGGATTTTTTCATACACGAGATCACAGATCGTGGAACTTATAATGAAATGAACTTATAGATGAGTTTAGACTCGGTATCTCTATTGAAGACATCGTATGATGATGATGAACATGACCGTAAAAGGAAATAACAAAAACCAGGAAGAAGAACATCAATAGGAACAGGAAGAAGAAGAAGATGGGTGTGGTGTGTGTTCCGTGGAAGAAAAAAAATGAGCTCTTTGGAGAGAGTGAAGTTGAAGAAATAGAAGTGAAGAGTATGACGAGAAATAAAAAATTTGAGTAACAACATCTAGACATCGAGGCCGATTAATGATAAGTATTTCACTAATGATTTGTATAATGTTTTGATAATCACGTTTAGAAACGTATAATGAGATCCAAATATGCAAAGTGTCCGGACTCCACAAAAGTTGATGTCGGGACTCCGATGGCGTCCCTTATGCCTATCCTCTCGACATTATACGGTGTCTAGATGTGCTATCTCAACACCCACGTAAGCCACGGTCAAATAATAATCGGAATCGTAAAAAAAAAAAAAAAAAAAAAAAAAAAAAAATCGATGTTGGGTACGGCCGGGGAAAAACAGTGATAAAATAAAAAGGTAAGGGCATAAACGCCCTCAAGTACCAAAATACATTTAGTTTTGGTCACGTCCGCCAACATAGCATAGATTTCACCCTATTATTCAAATCCAACATATTTTCGGCCAAACACCCAGGAGATACAATCAAGTTCAAAGACATAATAAATTCCCAATATATGGCCATGAATCAACCGTTTGATCGAAGAGATGATGAACGCCTTGTCCCATTTACCAATTTTGGTGTTTGAGTGATCCACTTTTAATAAAATGTCCATATTTTGAGTTCTTTGTTTGAATGAGTAACATGGTTCAAGCAAATGCTTCACAAAGAAATGGAGATTTAGAATGTGTAGGTGCAGATTGTGTAGGATCTATTGGTGCATAACAAGAGCATCGTTTTTGGGTAAACAAGGATTGGGCATATGAGGTTTGTGGATTGGTAAAGGTTTCTAAGTTCTCGTGTGTTATGGATTATGGGTTGAGATTTGGGTTTTGATAAATATGACGAGAAAGCTAATATGGATTCCATTGTCGCTGCAATATTAAACCAACCCTCAAAGCAGGACTCGATGGAATAAAGAAAGAGGATGGGTATGAATTGGGACTCGATCTAAAGCACATGATATTCAAATAATACCCCTTTGCATTGCAGAGCTTTGTTGCACAAAACCATTTCTCGATTATCTTCATGTTTCCATAACTTTTCCCAAGATCACCGTTTTTTTGCAGATCGAAAAATACTCAGTAGATCAATGGCAAGTTTAATGGTAAATGTGCTATTGACCTTCCATGATTATGAAACTCTTAAAGTATAATGGGTGAAGAAGGATGGTTTTACTACAGGATAATCTAAAAAACTTTCGATCAATGGTAGCATATCTATGCTCAGAAGTCATGGGTTCTAAAACTAGGGGATCTAAAGGTTCTAAGGATTCTAATAGCTCTAGGTTGAAAGAATCTATTGGATCTAATCACTAATAGGGATGAAGAAGCCAGTGGTTTGGAGAACGGAGGAGAGAGAAATCATCTTCTGAATAGCCTGTATCCGTGACTTAGTTTTCTAAGTTAACTTTCTCATGGAAGCATCTAACTCCATTACAATTTTCTGTAAAATTCATCATCATAAGAATACTTAGTTTCGAATTTAAAAGCAGCATCAAAATTCAGTTTTACAAAGGGTGCATCCGGGCATTTTCATCTCCCATTTACATCAAAATTCATGTTAACTGAACTAGAGTGTTAGCAGGTCTATTCCTAAATACCCAATCATACCGATGATCTGGACAATCTTGTTAAAGAGCACCATTGGTCATGTTTTTGTCAAACCATTACAAAAGTATTTTGTGTTTTAAGTCAGGTGAACTGAAGAAAATCAGTGGAGACTATTTGTAACGGGTTTAAAAGTATCAATGGCACTGGCACAACTAGGAAAAAAAATAATTAAAGGTCTTCCAAAAACCAAACTATGAACAGACAGACAACACGCTTGAACAGATTTAAGGCCAGGCAATAGAGACATTGCAGTGCTAAGGAAATTAAACACTTAAAAACACTTGCGAAATTTCTCATTTATATTGGGTATTTGTCTGTGTAGGTTAGTTAGCACTTGAACAAACATTTGGGAAACACGATATCAATCGGCAACAATGTAACAGTTCATTTCAATATGCAAACACTTCTCAATGTCAAAACCTCATGCACCTAATCCACCACAGATGAACACTTAATGTCCCTTGTAAGACAGACAACAATCCAAATCACCCTCAACGAGAAAAAATATTTTACTTTTGTGAGAGGAAAAATCATTGTGTGAACATCGTTATAGTTGTTGAAGATGTTGAAATCGGCAGCCATGACTTGATTGGGTTATGATGATGATGATCAAAGCTAGAGATCCGTCGTTGTTAGATATTGTAAGGTTAGGGAACCTAGATCTTCTTCTTTCGGGCAGTAGGCTACCGGGATGAACAATATGAGGCGAAACTTTCCTACTTATAAGACACGAGAAATCGCCCGTATGGATTAGGGTTTATTGTAACGGTTGATCTCCTTTTATTATTTGACATAAGGTTGACACGTATTCTTCAGCTGACAGTTTTCTAAATGCGACTGATAAACCAGCAAGGATCTATAATCTGCAGATTGTTAACCTGAAACATACTACACTCCTTCAAATACGTTAGTCGTTAGATGAATCATACAATTCAGAGAATTCCAAATCTGTTGATGAGTAAAGGCATAGTCAATAAAAATGTGCTGCATGCTGTCAATCCCTTCGGGGGCATCCTTGTTGATTGGAAGTCTTACAAGCATATAAGCTAGTTCCCCGACCTTCAACAAGTCCAAAGAACTAAAAACACCCCAACGACTCAATCAAAGAGAAACCAATTCTAAGCCCCGAATTCATTTGCTTACAACGTTAATTTCAACATTGATTTGGCTTAACCTGGGATTTGAATCTAGGAGGGGCTTCAAGAAACAAAATGCATATATAAGAATATATGGGCTGGTTTCACCATAGATTTAGCTGGGATTGAATTAAAACCGGCTAAAATTAACATGCATTTTTACAAAAAAATTGTTTGGGGGTGGCTTAAGCCCGCCCCGTGCTGGACTCGTAGTTCCGCCATGTTGCATAAGTGATCGATAAGTTATAAGTAAAGAGAGCCATCAGTGGTTAATTTGTTCCAGTCCTCTGCCGCCGTTCCAGGCAATGAGTTAAGAGTATAGGCAAAATGGTATCCGTGACTGCACGATGTTTTATAAATTGGTTTTTCTTGCACTAAAAACAACAATTTTTGTTCCCAATGCAAAGAATTACTGTTTTCAATGTAATAAAACAAACAATTGGCTTTTGTTAACTTATATACCGGTATACATGTTAAGGTTTAATAAATAATTATTTTTAATGCAAGAAAAACCAATTTCTAGTAGAATAAGACAAAAACACACAATTTTTATAGCATATTTTGATTCTACGAATATTTAACTTTTGTGTTCAATATCCAAACTAAATTTGGGTATGCGACCTACGCTTCCCACTTTATGCATTGACTTATATAAGTTTACGGTTCCATGTCAACCATGCAAAACATTCAATCACACAAAAGAAAACACAAGAATCAACTACTTCATCAATTTTTTTCATTAAGCTTATATTGACCTTAAGTCTTATAACGTTTCCTTCAAAATCACATGCCCTTAGGTACGACAAGTTTTCCATATTTAATTAATATCTTAAGTCTTTTACCGTCTACAACAGAACAAGATACAAGATTCTTGCATATGCCCGGAACATGAAAACTTCATTCATGTGAGAATATTACAGATATGAGCTTATGCTCGACCTTTCCCTTTTATGCAACCTCTGTCACAGGTGAGTTACTCATATAGAGTTTCTCGACATCTCCTATCCTCTGATATGAGGTGAACAGGTCTCTGTTTTAACAAACATGCTTGGTGGCTCCAAAGTCCACCTACTGGTCTCTCACATTAGTTATTAAAATAACTTCCGACATCATGCCACTGAATTCGTACTAGTTTGTTTCAACTAAATTAGCATTAACTATCTACTAATTAAGGTTTTATGTTGCCTACAATTTACTGTCGTATGGCTAGGATTTTACACACATAAAAATCACCCTTAATTAAAGTAATGCCAGATTCAGGTTTATGAAACATACCTTTCTTAAGAAGACTACGCTTAGAGTTGCGTTTGATGTTCCAACCTTTGTCAGCTTTGGAAAAATTGTGTTCATCCACATGCTACCGTTAGCCATGTCCTTTTCAGCTTCATGTCACAATCTTCGTTTATACCGACTACGAAGATGGTAATTTCCCAATCACCTAATACACCACATCTCGAAACCTTAGTTCAAACTAAGATAAAATATGAGTTTTGAAGATAATATCTAGATTTACAAACTTCGTTTGAACCACCATATAAAAAAAAAAACTCATGGTTACCCCATAAAAACTACTTTAGTTAACAAAACATTTCTGCCCATTAATTTTTTCGTGAACGTTTCTCTGTTTTGTAAAATATCAAAAAAATACTTTTACAACTCCAAAAATTCTGAAATTTTACGTGGGTAACTATCCGGATGTCCACTACGTTGTGTCAAAAGGGTTCATCGAAATTCCTTCTACGTTGAGAGATAAATTCGAAACTCTACAGCTGACCAAAAATTCGTTTTCTGTTTTTTCACTCCATAATTAACATCCATGATTCACTAATTATTACAAATTCTAATGTCTTAAGATTGTTGGGTGCAATAATCAAAAACAAGGAAAAAATCAAATAAGCAAAAGTTATTGATACTTAGCTCCTTTATAGTGGAAGTGATCGATTTGATGAAACAGGGACGAGCTCCCCAAATCTCCGCAATAAAGACCAAAGCAAAACTTTGGAAAAACAGAGTGAGTCACGTGTTCAACACGTTGCCCTTAAGACATTAGCGCCCGGCTACACTCAAGAGTGATGCTATAGCCCTCACAGGACGGATATCTCCAGGATAAAACACCCTACTACACCTACTACTAGCATATGTAGTAGATGCTCAACTTGAGCTTGACAACTCCGAAAAAACCGTTAAGGAAAATCGCGAACGCTTAAGAAACGGCTATAAAATATTTTCCCTTAGGGGTCCCTCTACAATAAGGAGCAACCCCTTTCCCATTAAATTTTCAAAAGTAGTGAATTTGTTTATATAATTGACAAATACAACTTAAGAAAAAAACTTCCCGATGTGGGACTAAAATGCTTATATAGTCTCTTAAAACAACTAAAACGTGGAAACTCCACAATGTGGGACTAATAAGTTTTTTCATTCACAAAAAAAAACAATAAATTATAATTTTATTAAACCTTAAAAATTATTTTTTAGTAATCGTTTTCCAACCCTTCTTTCCTGAGTTATGAAGTGCATTTCTCCGTGCCATTCAAGGTACAGAACATCAAGTAACAAAGCTCATGGAAGAAAATGTTGGAGCTGCAATGCAGTTCCTTCAATCCAAGACCTTTGCATAATGCCCATATCACTTGCGAGTGCGATTTACCATGCACACAAACACATACTTCTTCTGTCATCAAACCTGAACCAAATGCTCAAAATCAGTGACTTACCCAGGCACTCACAAAACTCATCTACCCACAGCTGACCGACCAAGAAAAACACTAGCTTGTCAATTTCATTAACTTTACAGTTCTCTCCCTACTTTTTGAGAATCCGAGTCAGATGCCCAAGCACACAACTCACCAACCCATACAGCCGACCAACCAAGAGTACAATTCCCATACGTAATACTAAAAATTGGAAATTAACCAGCACCACAATCTTCTAGTTAGTGTTTTTCCACGCTCATATTCTTAAAATTGTGTTTGCCCATACTTCTAAGTATTACTGTTATTAAGATCAAACAAAAGGGTATGGGTATCTTAGTTTGATGTTTTTTCTTTTGACTTTTTATCTTCCAAATTTAACCTTTATATAATTTCCCATTGTCCATCTATTTATACTGTTAATTTGATTAATTTTGTAAGCCAAGATACTCGAGAAAATATTTGATGGGGGCGTTTTTTGAAGGGGGTATGGGGGACAAATGATATGTTGACACGTGCAACTGATATTAATGAATTATGTTTCCAAAAATACCAACACCAATTAAGAAAACAAATTTTCTCTCCAAAATTACACTTCTTTTATATTTTTGGAAACATAATTCATTAATATCAGATGCACGTGTCAACATATCATTTGTCCCCCATGCCCCCTTCAAAAAACGCCCCATCAAAAATTTTCTCAAGATACTCCCTATATGATAAAAAAAAATGCTTAGCATATTTGCAACCCGAGCTTACATATTCACCTGCAAAATCAGTGAGGACTAGAGCAGAAGTGGAGCCAGAATTGCACACCCAGATAAAAGTGTTACACGTTCCTTGTTGTAGTTGTCGCTCTATCTGCTCCTGCAAAATTTTCAGCAATTAGAGGAGTCTTGAGAGTTGGCATTTTTCAGCAACACCAAATCATATTCCATATCCCACTTGACTTGACCTAATAAAACAAAACAAATGAGCCGAGCCGACTCATTCACTTTACTCTTTAAGCTCTCTCATATTCATCACTATTTCACTTTCTGAAACCTCTTTCACAGGTTTAGTATGTCGTTCTGAAATAAAACTTCTTTTCATTCATTCATTTATAGTCCTTCTTTGTTTGTCAATGGTTTCTCATCACCCATTCAATCTTTCGGTTTCAAAATTACGTCCGAGGTGAGTCATACCTGATAACAATGAAGATCTCTGTGGTATATCTTCTTGAGATTAAATTACTTTTTATTCATTCTTTTATAGATTATGCTTTATTGTCTTTATTGTCACAACGCTATATATCTATCCAATAGTTAGCTCCCAACATTCACTCACTTAGATTCACAAGTTCACTCGCTTCAACTCAACCTCGACATCTAAGTACTTGCACCAGAACCCAAAAAAAAAAAAAACTCCCAACATTCAGTAAAAAGTTCATTTATTATCGCTGTGATTCTTCTTGGCATCCTACTTTTTTCACAAAATGCTCAAAGCCAGCAAAACGATGATCCCAAAACCAATTCGAAGTCCTCATTTTGGGAAGACTTTTTCAAGTGCTTAGGTTGGGGCATACTTGCTTGTTCATTCATACATAAGGTATACCGAAGATTCAGGCCTGTATCATCTCAGGCACCAAATTTGGGATTGATTGCTAGATGTAACTTATTGTGGTGGTTATCAATACGAGGTGATCGTTTTTCTCTTACTATCTTTTCTATTGTCTCACGTTTTAACTTAGATCGTGATAGATTTTATTTTTTTTTGGGCATGACAGCAAAATTCATCCAAATGAGATCAACGCAAATGTGGATAATCAGGAGTCTCCTGGGATTACATCAGAAACTACCGTTCCTGTAGCCAACCACCATGCTGTTCAGATGGTAAGTAAACAATTCTTCAACTGAATCTAGTTAATCTACTATTTTATGAGATTTTCATGTATAAGCAATTGATTTTAAGGTATTCCCCCCTTTCAGTTTTATCAATTGAATGCTTTCGTCACAGGTTCCGACTGGAGGTGCTGCCAGTACAAGCATGCAGTAGAGGAGACATGTCAAGTTGATAAGTTGTAGTAGTAACTGATGCGTGTTTTACAAGATGGGTGGTTGCTAAGAGTGATGAATGAATGCTAGGGAAATCAATGAAGTTTCTGCAAATCTTAGGAGTACAATAATAGCATAGTGCTGTGTGAGTGTGTGTACGTATTGTCCGTGTGCTAGCCATGTGAGAGTCGTGTGGTATGCTCGTGTTGAGAGTTGAGAGAAGAGTTGAGAGAATTCAGGTGATTATATAGAGTCGAGTATGTCCTGTAATTCATAACCTTTCTCTTATTCAAAACATCGATTCAAACTTATTTTCAGTTTTGCTACTTATTTTCATTTCTTTATTTTTTTACTGGCTTTTACTTCATTACTAAAGTTAAACTGTGTGAGTGAATAATTTCTGGTACTTTAATAAGTACTAGTGTGCTGAATAAAGCAAGGAAAATTATCAATCTTGCTCATATGTTGATGTCCTTCATCTGCTGCTCTCAACTGCTCCTAATGTCATTGGTGTATGCAAGTTAGTGGTGTTGGCAATCTATTTGTGTGAGACTGCAGTGTACAAGCTCATACTCTTAAGCAATTGAAATGTATTTGGTGTATACTTCTTCCACTTACTGTGCTGGTTTATCATCAAAGTACTGCTGCAATTTATGTGTATGGAGCTGACAAAAGTGCTGCTTGTGTATTGTCAATGCAATTCACTACAAAAAATCCTAGCAAAGGCCACCAAAATCTCGCTACTGCCTCAAAAAATTAGTTGCCAAATGCTTTCGGAACTAGTCAAAAGCAACTCGTAGTTCCTATATACTTCGGAAACAAGTTGATCGCAACTATTACTTTTATTAGTTTCTAAATTCATTAAGAACAAACATATGCCCACTACATGAAATATACTAGTAGTCTAATGTTTTCGAAACTAGGAAAAGGCAACTGCTAGTTCCTATATACTTCGTCAACAGGTTAATGGCAACTGCTGTTCTCATTAGTTTCCAAACACGTCAACAACAAACATATGGCAACTACATGAAATGCTTTAGTAGCCTCAGATATCGGGAACTAAGCTTCGGCAACTATGTATTGTTACTGCAGAAACACCATTGGGTGGTATGTATGAGTGTTCTTTTTTCTTGTTCCCTCTGTACATAGATTTTCATTTCTGGTTTTGTTTATTCTGTTTCATTTCTCCTAAAAAAAAAAAAAAAAAAACTAAGAAAGAGACATTTATAACACAATTTTTTGATAATTATGTGTGGGTTTTATAATCATGCAATAGATACAACAGTAATGGTTTGTTCGTTCTTGCTCTCTGTATGATGCGCTGCTACTCATTAATGTCCTCCTACACAGCATCAAATATGTTCTTAAATACATTAGTAATGGTTTCGTATCCGGGTAAACCTCAGAAACCCATCAATTTCTCCAAACCTAAATAAAGCCTAACTCTGGTTGGTAACTAACCTTGTTTGAGGGGTAGACTTGGAAAAATAAATTCAAAACTTAGCAAATAGAAACGGAAAGAATCGCTTGTCCTTTTATATAGGTTGAATCAAAAGTAGGATGATAGATGGGAAAATCCAAAGGTTTGGATTTCGGTCAGAATTGCTCCACCGTAAACACCCAAAATGTTTTAACAATATCTTGGATTTTTATTGATAAAAAAAAAAAATCTCTTGGATTTTGCTTCGGGAATTGTGAAATAACCGGCGGACCCACGGGTTGTAGGACAACCTGCCCAGTTAAAATCGTTGTCACCAAAATTTTTATAAGAACCAGAAACAGACAAAAAACAATATAGTGATGGACGAAGTTGCTGCTTAAATTAACTTAAGTAATTTAGTGAATAAGTAATCATTTCTGGTGACTGTCAAATAAAAAAGTCGACCGAATAAGGCTTCAACAAATACTAGCTAGGATCATCACCTGAAGACGATCTTTTACCGAAGGCATAAGGTTTAGATGTTCCATTGGAGATGGAGATACTTTAGCACCCGAGAGTCCTGGATCAACTAACATATCTACAATATATATTTACGTTGACAATGAAAAATTCCTCAAGGATATCGGAAAACTTCAATTGTACAGAAGTATTGTAATCTAAGTAACATAATTTGTATTATGCGTTCATAATAACCAAACCTTTAAACTATGTGTTGTAGCAAAAATGTTCCTACAACACTCCCCGAGATTTGCACTGAATCATATAATCTTAACCGTTGGATGAGTCAAGATTTATACCTGATGGATGAATTATAGACCATTTAGATGATCCACAATATTCCTCGAGATGCGTTCTTACTTCTTAGATGATGAAGAGATTTCATCTTAGCTCTCCAATACTCTTGGCTTTCTAAACACTCTTGATGAATAAAGAAAAGGAGGGGTACCTGCAAGGACACTCCGATGCCTCAATGAGTAAGGAGCTCCAAACAGGTTTTTGTGGAGAGAAAAGGATTATAAAATGTGTACCTTTACTGCTGAAATCCTTCCTCTATTTATAGGTAATAGAGGGTATTCATCCAGTCAATACCTATCTGCATTCATTTTGATGATGTACCAGGACCAAATCCCCTCCAGTTCATCATTACTAAAAATCAAAATTATGTATCTAGACATTTGGAAATGTGTTTGGTCCAACAATTAACCTTTATTCATTCCTTCCTTTTAGGGTGACCAGATTAATAATGTATTTGGACTAAATATATATCTAGATTAATTCCGACTTCTGGGGTTGAACAAATTCATCCCCCTTTCAAGATTTATTTAATGTAGTCACCTTTAATAAAGGCTAACATATTTGGTTATGGGCTTGGGTTTCAAACCCATGAACCAAGTTTCTGTTTAGGCTTAATCTTATGGGCTAGATATCTAGCTGCTAGATTGGCCATCCACGTCAGCCTGGGAAACCTCCTAAGTCCTATGGTATTGCTAATCTAGCAATAAACGTTGAATAGAGAACAACGCTAAACGCCCAATAGTTCGGCGTTACATAATTTTATTTTTAAAACTAATCATTATCTCTCTCCACCTTTTTCCTCTCTCTCTCCAACTTTTCCTCTCTCTCTCTTTCCTTTTTTCCTCCCTCCATCACGTTCTCCCTCTTTTTTCCCTCTCTCTCCCTCTCCCTCTTTTTCTTCTCTCTCCATCACATTCTCTCTCATAAATTAGTAATAAATATAGAGCGCCGAATGGTTTGGCGTTTATGTCACTTTTTGAGCTCCGAACGGTTCACCGTTTCAATCTCGCTGATAGTTGGACTACGAGCACTTGCTAGGTGAGAGAACTATCAACTATCACTGTTAATTTTTTTCCAACACTTTTTTCTTGATTTGCAACACTTTTTGGCCAATCTAGCCCATAGGGGTTAGCCTTAAGGCTAATGGGTCGAATACCTTATTAAGCCCATTCCATATTTTTGTGGTCCAAACATCGCCCCCTCTTAATTCACAACTTGTAGGTGGATTAAGAAGAGTGTCATGGATCAGTTGCTTCATAGTTGTACTCTGATGCCCCCAAGCTACGTGTTGAAACAATTATGTAGTCTGCTTGCGAACAAGGTTTTGTTGGTGTTGCTGGGCGAGAGTTTTCCGTAGTAGAATATGAACGATGCTTGATGATTATATCATGAGTTTCAAGTTATGTGTTTCTGTTTATAACAGTCTTCTTGCTTAAAGACACTTTTTTTTTTTTTTTTTTTTTTTTTGCAGTTATCGCACTGATAATGTATCTCGTTTTGAGACAAGAGTTCAGTGGTTGCATTGACGCAAAACTTGGTGAAGTTTTTTTTACTTGCATGAGTGCAAGACTTTAGTCTTCACTTGTGATTTGAGGCCGTAGATGCCAGAATGATGGAATACTTTCTTCTCTGTAGTTGTTGTATAACTATAACTTCCCAGTTCGGAAAAAGATAGCATATTTCTTATGTGAAATATAGATCTTTGTGCATAGATCGGTATATACTATATGAATATACTCCAATTGATGTTCCAATAATGATGATGATGTCGAATCGTGATCTACGTCTTTAGATGGTTGTTAAATATCACAACTATTCATGCATTGAGAGCTTCATAAGTGATGTTCTCCGAGTGATGATTTAATATATCTCATACGTAACCAGAGGAGCATGAGGTAAAATATGAAACTCATTCCTTTGAGATCTTCTTATAATATAGCTGTTTTTTTTTTTTTTTTGCAGCTCTCGCACTGATAATGCATCTCGTTTTTGAGACAAGAGTTCAGTGGTTGCATTGACGCAAAACTTGGTGAAGTTTTCTTACTTGCGATGAGTGCAAGACTTAAGTCTTCACTTGTGATTTGAGGCCAGAGATGCTGAATGATGGAATACTTTCTTCTCGTCATCGTAGTTGTTGTATAACTTCCAGGTTAGGAAAAAGCTAGCATATTTCTTATGTGAAATATAGATCTTTGTGCATAGATCGCAAATACTATATGAATATACTCCAATTGATGTTCCAATAATGATGATGATGTCGAATCGTGATCTACGTCTTTAGATGGTTGTTAAATATCACAACTATTCATGCATTGAGAGCTTCATAAGTGATGTTCTTCGAGTGATGATTTACTATATCTCATACGTAACCAGAGGAGCATGAGGTAAAATATGAAACTCATTCCTTTCAAATCTTCTTTAATATAGTTTTTTTTTTTTTACACCGTCCGTCCTTGCGATTTTTTTCTTCCTTTTTTTCTTCCTCCATGTCCAACAAATCCTCTTCATGCAACTATTTTTTTATTTTATTTTTCCTCTTTTGCTCCATCTCCAAGTATGCTTCTTCATGAAAATGACATTTTACCCTTTTTTTTCTTCTCGTATAGTGAACTCTCATTGCCATGAGAATGGGGTTCCATTGCCCATGGAACAAGGTCCTTGCTATTCTTGAGCTCGCTAACCGGTTTTAGGTTTAGCTTGCTCGCAAATTTGCGCAAGTATTGACTATGACTGTGCAAGGAATATTTTTTGAAATATTTCCTCTAATCAAAGCCAAGTTAGTTTGGTTCTCACTTCATCGAGATGGGGTTCCATTGCCCATGGAAAAAGGTCCTGCTATTACTCGAACCAGCTTAAACCCGTTTAGCTTTGCTCGCAAATTCGCGCAAGTATTGACTAAGACGTGCAAGGAATATTTTTTGAAATATTTCGTCTAATCAAAGCCAAGTTATGATCGGTGCTAGCTATGCGAGAGTTATTGTTAAACTGCTCTGGCTAGTATGCCCGAAGTTTGTGTCCGATATTAGATATGCGAGTGATATTTCTAAACGACTCTAGACAGTATCAAAGTGTGTGGATCATGCATTTGTTTATGAATTGTGCATTTGTACGTGAATTGTGCATTTGTTGTATGACTAAAAAATGTGAATAATATAAGAAAATTGAGCAATCGTTTAGGCTTACCTTATGAGGCGCGAAAGGGTCCAACATTGGAAATATGTATCCCGAAATCAATTGTCAACTATTGATCCAAGTTGCTAGAGTTTAAAGTTGTGTGCTCCATTTTGACGTTGCTCGCTTAATATAACTTCCCTCCTGCTAGCTTATCTATCGGCACGTTGCTTCCCGTACGCCCCAGTTGTTCGATTATTGTGAGTAATATTTGCAATGGTGTGTAAGTCATGCTGTTTTAAACTCGTGCAAGTTTGAACTTGGATTCCAAAAGAACAGATTATTGATTGGATTGCGAGCTGGATCACTAGTTCAATCAACGAGGAATGTCGGGTCCATGATTTGCATCATTGGGGAAGTCTTGAGTTCGATTGATTGACCAACGGCGCATCTAGGAAAGCTCGGTTATGGGGCGACCAAGTAACACGAAAATTGGCCTAATGATATGTTGGTGAGGCTTTTCGCTTAGCTTTCTTTTATTGAGTTCCTCAATTTGTGATTTAATCTCCTTTCGACTGATTCGCTCATTTCACTAACTCCTCTTGTTCGCCTCGATTTTGCTTTCTCATGTTTATGTTTCTTCGAGCGTCGTTTTTCGTCATAATACTCCTTTCTTTTTCGCCCGTCAAAGTATCCCTTTCTTCTTCGGTCGTTGAGGTACTGCTCCCTTTCACGCCTGTTTTTCAGCCAATTGCTTGGTCCAGATTGTCGCTCCGCTTCCTCGATGAAGTAATTGCTTTAAATAGTGGTGATTTGGACCACGATCCTTAGTAGCTTGCCTTTCGGGTGATCTATGTCTCCCATCGCGATCATTATGCCTGGCTCGTGCTCGCCAACCTCATGTGAAGGTCGTGTACGCGGGTACAGAGTCACACTTTCCCGAATGTGGGTGCTACTAGCTTGTGGTCTCTTTTCCGCAGACGCTTTCAGTCAATCTGTTTTCTTTTCTAACTCTTGCAATCTTTCTCGCAGAGTCAAATCAACGTGGTGTTTCCAATCGCCCTATCCGCTTACTGTCTACGCGAGGCCAAACGAAGGCCCCTATTGGCGAGGGAGCTCGGACGTGAGTTTCGCATGTTTGTTTGATAATGATTACCACCCATCGATTTCCTCTACTTATCCCATGGGGATAAGTTCTTGCAAAAAGGACACATTGATGTTGTTGTTGCTGGTGACGTTTCAATTCCTTTTCGAAGCGGGTGATCAACGTTGCTATGAATCCATCAGACTCTTGCATCCGTATCCGTATTGTCGTTCCCATCACTTCGATTTGCATGTGATGTTTCCATGGATCTTGATTTGCATTTTTGAAGAATCCTTCTCCGCCCCACGGTGGGCGCCAAAAGATGTTGTAGCAAAAATGTTCCTACAACACTCCCCGAGATTTGCACTGAATCATATAATCTTAACCGTTGGATGAGTCAATATTTATACCTGATGGATGAATTATAGACCATTTAGATGATCCACAATACTCCTCGAGATGCGTTCTTAGATGATGAAGAGATTTCATCTCAGCTCTCCAATACTCTTGGCTTTCTAAACAATCTTTATGAATGAAGAAAATGAGGGGGTACCTGCAAGGACACTCCTATGCCTCAATGATTAAGGAGCTCCAAACAGGTTTTAGTGGAGAGAAAAGTATTAGAAAATGTGTACCTTTATC
>JAJJWW010011632.1:0-61206 GCA_023531295.1 Papaver armeniacum
GTCGGTTCCGATGACAAATGCCTAAACCCTCCGTATGCCATGCCAGGTGGCTTGGCAAACCGGTCGTGTCACTATGGGTAAAAAGTAAGTTGTCGAGTCTCCACCGTTCGGTGGATTTGAAACCTCCAACGACTCTTTCTCCACCGCTATTAAAAGGGCAAAAATTCACACAAAAATTACACCAATTTTTTTTTTTTTTAAATTTCATCTTTCTATCTCATTATCTTTCAAAATGGCAAAGTTTGAATCCCAACTTGACTTGGTTACCCAACTTGATTTTTCCGGTGTGGTGCTTGAATCCGCCCTTAATAAGATATGTGACGGTTTTAAAGAAATAGGTAAAAATCGAAGAAGTATACAAGTTTTGGATATTAACCAAATCAAACATCCAACTAAGAGAAGACCAAGAAAAGTTAAGGGAAGGAAAATTTGAAGACAAAGAAGAAGATAAACAGAGGAGACCCGTTCAAGAGCGCATTGATTGGAAGTTTGGTCAAATGAAGAAGATAAACAAGATGAAGAACATTATCCCAAATTTTTACTTTTAAAGTCTTTATTGTAAGTTATGTCATTTTCTAGATGAATGAAAGAGGCACTAATGTAAATTAAAATTCTAAACTTTTAATGAAAGATGCACTAGTTTTATATTAATATCTTAAAATTAAAATTTGATACAAATGATAGTTGCATTATACAAACGAAAGATGCATCATATTCGGGCATTTACTCTAAACTGATCATAGTTGGGCAACACCCTTAAGATAAGATAACAACCCTCAAAGTGAAAATTTTGACCAACTCGTTGTGCCATTCGAGCCAACACATTTGCTCCACATCATTTGCGTTTTGGCCATTTTGTCGGTTTCAATATCCTTCAGCAAGTATAGCATCCCACAACTTCACATCCTTGCCGATTATTCTCAAGCGATGACACAATCCATCTCGTTTCGATTATTGAGGTTCAATATTTCTTCTTGAAATCTCGAAATATGCGACTCCATATAACCTCTTGATGTTGATTTTGTCCACCATCGGGCATATCTTGCATAACAAAAACATAATGCCTGCAAATGGATTCATCTTCAGATATGCTAAATTGCGAGTTCGAACTCGAACTGCCATATTGGATTTGTGGAGTGAAAGAATGGAGATTGAAGAAATGGTGTGAGTTGAGATGAAATTTGATATTGTATTTATAAGCAGATTAAATGATGACCGTTGGATGAGATGATGCGAGCGGTCTAGTCTACACCGCTAACGGTGGATAGTACACTTAACGGTGTAAACTACACCATAGTGGCAAATTGCCACTTAACCAGGTATTACAGTGCTGCAAGTGACGCACAATGATCACGCGTTACAGAGTTGCAGGCCAAGTTTGTGGTCCGCCGTAATGGTGCAATGCGAAGCCATAATAGCGGTATTACTGAATAGACTGGCAAGTGTCAAGAATGGCATAAACCCACAGGGCCAATGTAATGCAAGTGCAGCACTACATTGTAAACACATTTGGCTAAGTGATGAAGCTTATTGGCCGACACAATGAAGCTTCATTGAAGGTTTGGCAAGACATGGCCAAAGTGGATCAGATGCAACATGCGATGTTGGCATCGATGCATATCCGTGGAATTGAGTTAGCCCAAACTCAAGGATGATGCAAGAGTGAAGAATAGGCCAGGAGTTGGTCTATGGCATTAGTTCAAGGCTGGCCAAAGCTTGAACAATGCAAACAAGCTAGTAATGCAAGAGTAGCATTACTATTGTCAAGCAAATTGGCGAAGTGAAGCATATGACGCATGAGTAACCAGAATGAGCTTAAGAAGATGGCCTCGGTGATTGAAGCACAAGGATTGTCCGTGAATTATCTTAGAGTGATAAGCACACGGGGCCAAGATGGCTGAGCTTGGAGGCGAGGCAGAGTCAATAAAGCACAACAGGTGGTGCAATACGGCTCAAGTGACGGTTACAAGTTGGTTGCGAGCTTCACAAGCATGCCAAACGTGTGAGACAAGGGAGAACGGTTATAAAAGGAGTTTATAACCATTTGTGAGTGTTCATAACCACCAGAACAGGTGTGGCATCCGTTGGCGTGACAACTCAAAAGGTGGCAGTTGAAAGTGGCGGTTATGGAAACTAATTGGACACTTGGTTGTCCAAGGCTTGTGCAGCTGTTGCACGAAAGTTTTGGCCTGATCCTAGCATGTATAAATAGCCTAGGAATCAACAATGTTAGGGTTGTTCGTTTGGAGAGAAGAACCACTAATGTAGAGAGAGTTTTAGGCATTCACCAAGAGGGTGAATGGCCCTGTTTTGGTCCATGTGATGGACTATTTTGTATAATCTTCCTTAATGCAATAAAATGGGTTTATTGTGTTAGTTTCTTGTGTTCATTATGTTGCTGATCTTGTGAAGTTGTCAATTGGTTTGATGCATGGCAGAACCTCTTATGCTTATGGGGGCATGAAGAGTTAGAGAGAAAGAAGAAAAGACTAGTATGCGAAATGCCTTATAAATGAAGGCAGATGCGTACTTTGGTGCAAGTATGCAAGGCTGAATGATTTTGGGTGAAGTTGATTCACTGAACCACAATCATTGCCGGTCATGACCCATGAAAATTTTAGGGGATTAAATGGGCGTGTGACAGCTGGTATCGTAGCCGTGTTAGGGGACACAGATTCTCGATTTTTCTCTCTTTTACTCAAGTTAATGTCATTTGTTTGTCAAATTCGGTGAAGAATTGTTTGGGTTTCACTAGTATGGAGACTAGAAGAAGTTGTTCTTGTGTGGAAAGATCAATTGGAATGAACTTGAAGCTTGAAGTAGCAAGCAGGCCATGAAAGTTTATGACAAAGGTGTCAAAATTCCATCCCAAAGTGTAAGGCGAACGCGCAAGAATCATTGAAAACCGGGTTTTCAAGTGATGGCATGACAAAATGGAGGAGTATGCTGACTTCTATGGTGCAAGTCAGGTGTTAAAGTCCATGTTTCTCACAAGTATGCGAAGATTATGCATTGGGAATGCATAATTTCGTAGTGTTATGAAGAGTAAGTACATTACATGTGTGGTAATGGGAATTTTAGGGAAATTCCGAACTCAAAGAAGTTGATGGCCTTTGCAGTGGCAAAGTAGATGAAGAACATGTCTATATGATAGATTGAAAGTGTTTTCATCATAGCCAGTTGATGGAAGATTTAAGTAACCTCTCTCGAATGCATGTACCTTGGTGGTAATGCAAAGTCTGGTTGCGAACCAGCAATGTTTGTGGCAATGTGATGCCATAAAAGAAGAATTGGATGGCCAATTCTTATCTAGCATAAAGCTTATTGAAAGGTCAAGAAATAAGCGCAAGTTAGGGAAAACCGATACACACGGTCTTGCGTATGCAAAGAGTTCTTCGTTGATGCTAGATGCGCACAAGGAGTGTGCTTGCACCTGGTTTATGAGTGGGATCGGTATGCTTGGACAAGGGTGTCCAAAGACCTCGCATTTGATCAAAACCACAAAAGCGGATGTTCTTGTCAACTGCAAATCAACAACTGTTGCTACTCAAGTTGATTTTGGCGAAGGGAAAGACAAGAGTAACCAGATGTGCATGGGCATTAAAATGAGTTCCAAGTTTGAAGAAGAATGCGGCATTCTTGCTTCATGGAACGTAGGCAGTGGCGCCTCATTTGCAAGGATTGTGCCTTGTTAAGATTGTCCAAAGTGTTTATCCGCGGAAGTCATTTAGTGATATGACTTTGCTGAGCTCTATGGTGATGCTCAGAATCACCAAGTAAAGTCCGTTCCAGTTGTGCAAGGGTGCACAATTTTGTGTCAAGATTTGGATGCTAATTGGCATAGCATGTATGCAACAGTAGCATGCGCCAAATGGGATTTGGGCATGGCCAAAATGCATAATGCGTGAAGAAATGCAAGTTAGGCGAATTGTAGATGCATGGAAAAGAAGGACAAAGTAGTGGTGATGCATAAAGATGGCAGGTGGCCATTATTGAAGAAATCTTCATGAAAGCTAAAGCAACATGATAGCATCAATTGGAAGAGTGCATGTGGCAAAGTGAATTGCTACATTGGGGGCGTAGGTCCGTCTCGCTTCCTTTGTTGCTTAGAAGCGAAGTTGAAGTCGAGATTGCAAGGCTTGTTAGGTCTTACAAGTTGCAATCAGTTGGCGCGAGTATTTGCTCAAGTTTGAGTATACTTTCAGTTTAGGTCGAGTGGACCTTGGTGTTGGAATGAAGTCTCTCTATGTAAGGTAGCAGTGAATGAGGGTATTTGAAGTGAAAGATCTTGCCTCTTTCGTTCAAAGTAAAGCTAGTTCGCGTGGAAGATGCTACATAGCATATTAAGCCAAAATATGCAATAGAAAGACGCTGAAAGTGAAAGAAGCAAATAGGAGTTGGTGGCATAGTCGAGTTTGCTGTTGAGAGTTATGTGGAAGTGCGAAGGCATTTGGCAGCGAATGCATGGAGTAACGCAGCAAGAATGAAGATGTAAGTCCATCAAGTGCATGAGTTAAGAGTAACTCATTATTAGGAAGAACATGATGCTGTTTTTCCGCTACATTAAAGCGTAGGCAGTTTGAAAGAGCAAGTGATGCTTAAATTGTTGGTTTCAAAGGCGCGTGAAGAGGATGCCCGGCCCAAAGAGGCGTTGTGATGTCACTGGTATCCTAAGTCATGACTATACTGCAGTCATGCATTTCAATCATGATGTTGCGACAATGTAAGCAAAGAACAAGAAGGTGCAAGTTCTTTGGCATACAAATGATGCAAGTCCAAGAAGGTGAAGTTTATAACATGATTTGGAGGCCAAATCTAAAGTAAGTTTTGTTGCATTGTCAAGACAAAGAAAGGCTATGAATTTGTGGGCGCATACCGAGTGGTATGGAATCATAGCATGCATACCTTAAGGCATGGCATGATTTGGCGTAGCGCATATGATTGAAGAATGAGGCCAAGTCTTGTATAAGTCCCGTTATGTTGCGTGGTGCAACTAAAGTCGGAAAGTGAAGGCATAAGACTATGGCAATGATCGGTGTGATCGTTAAGGTTGGGAAGAATCATTACTTGTGTACACTTAGGCACAAATGATTCATGCGAAGTTCAAGCACAATTGGGGAATTGGCAAGAAGAATTTCCAAGTTGCATTTGGGTGTTGATATATGATTTGAGATGGAGTTGGAAGCTGGTCGCGACGCAACAACAAAAGTTCAAGATCATTAGGATCAATGGAAAGGCAGAAAGCTAAGTGATGGCATGAAGTACTAGGAAAAGAGAAATTTTGGCAAGGTTAAAGGCCAAGAGAAGTTTGCCGATTTCGAGAAGGGCTCGTAAATGTACAAGGCCGAGAACAAGTATAACGAGTATACTTGGTTGCTCAACGAGGGCGTTGAACGGATTAGGTGGGGGAGGTCTATTACAGGTGTTTGCAAGTGACGCACAATGATCACGCGTTACAGAGTTGCAGGCCAAGTTTGTGGTCCGCCGTAATGGTGCAATGCGAAGCCATAATAGCGGTATTACTGAATAGACTGGCAAGTGTCAAGAATGGCATAAACCCCAAGGGCCAATGTAATGCAAGTGCAGCACTACATTGTAAACACATTTGGCTAAGTGATGAAGCTTATTGGCCGACACAATGAAGCTTCATTGAAGGTTTGGCAAGACATGGCCAAAGTGACAGATGCAACATGCGATGTTGGCATCGATGCATATCCATGGAATTGAGTTAGCCCAAACTCAAGGGTGATGCAAGAGTGAAGAATAGGCCAGGAGTTGGTCTATGGCATTAGTTCAAGGCTGGCCAAAGCTTGAACAATGCAAACAAGCTAGTAATGCAAGAGTAGCATTACTATTGTCAAGCGAATTGGCGAAGTGAAGCATATGACGCATGAGTAACCAGAATGAGCTTAAGAAGATGGCCTCGGTGATTGAAGCACAAGGATTGTCCGTGCATTATCTTAGAGTGATAAGCACGCAGTGGCCAAGATGGCCGAGCTTGGAGGCGAGGCGGAATTCGATGAAAGCACAACAGCTGGTGCAATACGGCTCAAGTGACGGTTACAAGTTGGTTGCGAAGCTTCACAAGCATGCCGAACGTGTGAGACAAGGGAGAACGGTTATAAAAGGAGTTTATAACCATTTGTGAGTGTTCATAACCACCAGAACAGGTGTGGCATCTGTTGGCGTGACAACTCAAAAGGTGGCATTGAAAGTGGCGGTTATGGAAACTAATTGGACACTTGGTTGTCCAAGGCTTGTGCAGCGGTTGCACGTAAGTTTTGGCCTGATCCTAGCATGTATAAATAGCCTAGGAATCAATAATGTTAGGGTTGTTCGTTTGGAGAGAAGAACCACTAATGTAGAGAGAGTTTTAGGCATTCACCAAGAGGGTGAATGCCTGTTTGGTCCATGTGATGGACTGTTTTGTATAATCTTCCTTAATGCAATAAAATGGGTTTATTGTGTTAGTTTCTTGTGTTCATTATGTTGCTGATCTTGTGAAGTTGTCAATTGGTTTGATGCATGGCAGAACCTCTTATGCTTATGGGGGCATGAAGAGTTAGAGAGAAAGAAGAAAAGACTTCCGTTGTAAATGCCTTATAAATGAAGGCAGATGCGTACTTTGGTGCAAGTATGCAAGGCTGAATGATTTTGGGTGAAGTTGATTCACCGAACCACAATCATTGCCGGTCATGACCCATGAAAATTTTAGGGATTAAATGGGCGTGTGACACCAAGCCGTTTGATAGTTTGCCTCCTCCATAGTGGGTGCTTAAATGGCAAACTCTTTGGTTTGCCACACCCATAGGAAGGGGCCTAAGTGCACCAACCGTTGCCATTGTATCCGAACTAAAACCAAGAAGAAAAAACAAAGAAAAAAAAAAATACACAAGTCCATCAAATTGATTCTCGAATCTTCCTTCCTGGGAATTGATTCGGTAGAAATTTTCTAAAGCTCATCACCGCCATCGTTGTCTCATAAATCCCATCATCATACCTTTGAAAGTTCCCTAGAGGAATTCTCAAAAGATTACTATGTCACATTGTCTTAATTAAAACCACTTCCTTCTAGTGTGTTTTTAAGAGGATAAGTCATTATGACATCTTTGATTCTGCATATGGATTCAACAATATGAGCCATCATTCCTTGTTGAAGAAAAATCAAACTAAAAGTGTTTTTGGAAATCCGGATGAGATTGAAACCAGAGAGGTAGGGATACGAAAAACGGCACAGAAGAAGATGAGATGAGTGATAGATTGGATCTAACTAGTGTATTTATAACAAGGCCTTACGAAACCCTAAGCCCTTGTCAAAATTATTTATTTATTCTCACACCCTCTTTACACTTGAGGCCGGAGATACTGTAGCTGGTCACCGCATGATATTTCTTGCTTGGAAATGCGAGCAACTTGGTAGGATGTTGTTGAATGCACCGAACTTGGTTGCCTGGGTGCAGGTAATGGGATGTAGAATTTTGTTCTTCCACTTATTTGACTTCTTGACAGTTGAATCGGGTATTTTGTTATCCCACTCACAACAATACAAGTGCAGCAAAGAATGTTATGTCCTGTAGAATTTCAAACTTTGTTGGCGAATCCTAACTATATTTTGAGAGGAAAAATCATTATGGTTCTTTTTCGTCTAACTTCTTACAGATATGTCTGCAGGCTGTTTCTTTCAATATTTTTTTAAGTTCAAGCTGCAATACGTGATGGTATCAACACGAGAGCTGAAAATTCGCAATCAATTGAAGGCCGAGTTCATGCAGCAAAAGTGCTAGTTTATCTGCAATGGATACATATATATTGAAACAGTCATTTGCATGGAACATCAAAATTCACAACATATCTGGGATTCACTTCAAAAATCAGCTAACTTACCCATCTATATGCCTTCAAAACTCAACATATCTTGAAAGTTTGTGCATGAGAACAATCCCATTTATTTGCAGCCTTTTTCTCAGCTAAAATATGCACCATGTATAGAAATGACAGCCGCAAGAAATCATAGCAAGCAATAACACAGTAAGATAAAAGCAACATTTCCCCTTAAAAATAAATTGAGATTTCAAAACTCATAAATCCCATCAGCATACCTCTGAAAGACTTCCACTAAAGAAATTCCCTAAAAAGATTCCCTTACTGATCATGTGAAATCCGATGACACTGTATTATTTGTATTATTTGAAATCACTTTCCTTAGTGTGATTTTGAGAGGATAAGTCATTATGACATTTTTGATTCTGCATATAGATTCAAGAATATGAACATCACAAGCCATCATTCCTTGATTGAAGAGAGATCAAAATTGTAAATGTTTTTGGAGATTGAAACCAGAGGCAGGGATATGAAAAACGGCTCAGAAGAAGAAGAAGATGAGTGATAGGATCTAACTAGTGTATTTATAACTAAGGCCTTTCCGAAACCCTAAGCCCTTTGTCAAAAATTATTTATTCTCACACCTTCTTTACACTCGAGGCCGGACAAGTGGTGCTCATGTGTCACCAGTAATTGCAGCAATAATAGACCCAAGAAAGACTGCAATTCAAGCGATTGATCACCGGAATGCTTGGTTGCTTGGAGTATGCGTATACCAACTTCATTACCATTGAATAAGAACCAAAACATCATGGAGTGCTAGTAAAACTAACAAAAAAAAAGTGTTCACTTTATATAACAGAAAAAAGTAACAGTAGCACAGAAAAAAATTACACAAGTCAAAAAAATTGATTCTTGAATCTTTATGGGAATTGATTCGGCTGGTTCCATCTCTAGTCATCTTCTTCACCTATAGTTATACACTAGATGGGTTGTCATTTCAATCAACGAAACATAGGAGAAAAGAGGAAGAGAAATTTTATAAGGCCGTCATGGTCATCATTGTCTTCTCATCCGTTATCCAAGATCAGGAGCTCCACCAGATCTCTCGGTAGACAGCGATGATGATTGGGTTGCAAACGGCTTGTAGGTGCAAATAATCCACAGGGACAGGTGGAATAATCCTAAGCCATGGTGTACCGGGGAAAGTATGCATTTAGAGTACCGGATTGCTTCTCCGAATCTGGGCGCGAGGAAAGAGGAGCGGAGACAGCCCGAGAAGTCGACGAATAAAAGGGAAAAGTTACGATGTGATGGTCATCGGGTGCTGGAGCCATAAATGCGCTGACAGGGTTGGTGAAGAGATAAGGAGAGCTCGGTCAAGGAAGACTCGGCCAAGGATCCAGAGGGCGGCATCGATCATCCCCATCAAGTGAGCGACATCGAGTGGCGGGATAGCAGAAGGAGACATCACTCGGCTAGGCATCTCGACCCAAACAAATAAGAGCATCGGCGGAGGTATCGACCGATCTCCCGAGAAGGACATCAAGGAAGCTACGCCAGGCCCAACATCGTAGTACTGGATGTATCATCACCTGCGACTATAAATAGAGACCATGTAGAGAGGTAGAACTCAAGTGAGAAGTGAGGAAAGAGAGCACACTTAGAGCATTGAGAGAGAAACACTCGTCTTGTAACCTTGAATTAAACAATAAGATCATCCTTTAACCCCGTGGACGTAGGTAATCATACCGAACCACGTATATCTTTGTGTTCTTTCATGTTCATGCGTATTACTTTCTTAATATAGTTCTTTGGATGTAGAGGTAGGATTTTTTACATCTACATTCCGGCGCCGACTAAGGGGACCGTATAACATCTCCGGATACCTTGAAATCGGACACCAAAAGAGGAAAATCCGAGCTCCTAAGCCACCTGGTGTGCTAGTTGATGCTAAGAGAGAAACTCTTTTGGTCTGCCATCTTCGTTTTCTTAGCAACATCTTGTTGAGTTGACACTTAGCTCTATGTTTTTGCTTGTTATCTTCACTTTTTTTTTTTTTTTTAGCAACAGAGTCGATGGACACAAGATAGCTTTGTGTTCTTACTTGTTATCTTCGTTTTCTTAGCAACATCTTGTCGAGTTGACACAAGTTAGCTTTATGTTTTTGCTTGTTATCTTCACTTCTTTTTTTAGCAACAGCTCGTCGAGTGGACACAAGATAGCTTTGTGTTCTTGTTTGTCATCTTCGTTTTCTTAGCAATTTTGTCGAGTTGATATGAGTTCTTGTTCTAGCTAATAGTCTCCATTTTCCAAGCAAAACATGTTTTCGCTTTTGCTCCGTCAAGATACGCTTAAGACGCCTCGTGAGTTATCGGATGATCCATGAGCTCCCTAAATAGTATCTTTCGATGTTGGTAGAAGCTAGAAGGGGATCCCATCTCGCTGACCGTGATCTGTGGCCTCAAACCCCGTTAAAAGAGAGATTCAACGGCTCCTATCGACATCTAGTGAGGATAGTTGATGCTAAATGAAAGACTCTAACAAGCGCAACGCGTAGGTTGCTAGATCTATCTTCTAGGGAGAGATATTGTCACATCTATCTCCATTTCACATCTGTCTTCATTTTAGCAAGATAAGCGAAACACGATAATGGTGGAAACAGGGCTAGCTCAGAATCATTGAGTCTAGTTCTTGGAAACCACGGCCGGCGGAATTATAGTGAACGGTTCGAGTCTCACCATAATCCTACGCTAAGAGCCTCACAGCATCAGTGGAAAACCGTAGGAATCTTGCGGCCATCAGTACGACGGTTGTTAAGGGTCGTCGTTACTACCTATCACCGCCATGAAAGAAATCTTCCGATTTAACGTACGAATGATTAATGACCTCTGGCGCTAGGAATGTTAGGACAAATAATGATTAATGCATAGGGAAAGTACCGAAAGCGATGTGTCGAGACGCTTAAAAAAAAAAAAAAAAAAAAAAAAAAAAAAAATTGTCCTTTGCGGCCAAAACAACTTGACTGCTGAGACCGACACGCTAGCGTAGATGAAAGCGTACTATAAAAACCTTTTTCACTCTGCACTGAACTGCTGTACTTCATCCTTAACCTTTTCGAAAGCAATTCGAAGTAAGTGTTGTCTACTTTGCTAACGTAGGTACGAATGGGTAGGCGAGCCAACGGATGAGAACGACATCGAAGATAATGGCGAGTACCTCCAGGACGAGCAGGATCCTGAGGAACCGGGCCGCAGCGGGATCCTGTGCACAAGAAGGACTCACCGATTCTCGGCACGAAGGTCATCGGCCGAACAACCAGGGCGAGGCTCAGACTTTGATAAAGGGCATGACTACTGTCGACGAGGAGATCGATTTGGGCCGAGACGATGATCTACCGCCCGGGATGTTGAGAGTCAACCCAGGTCAGATGGGGCAAGGTAATGGGGACCACATGGAAGACGGAAGAACCGCATCGGATTCTGAGGAGGAAGAGGAAGTGCAGACGATACAGGAGGGACAAGGGAGGCAACCAACGGAACACCAGCTAAACCTAGAAGGGGAGAGGCTTCGCCGGATACATTTGGCCAGGGGCGACCACCCTCGGGAAATCCCCGCCACGACCACCTATCCCGGAGCTCCGATCGTCCCCCCTGTCATTCTCCCGACGAGACCTCCAACTGCACCCCTGAACATCACAGGACACCAAGTGAATGGCCACTCTAGTCATGAAAGCACTGACCCGATGCTACTCGCAATACTGGCCAGCCAACGAAGACAAGAAGACCTAATGAGGGAATTACAAAGGAGAAACCTGGCTTTAGAACATGAAAACTACCAGCTCCGCAACAGGGGAACGGGGCCGAGAGAATCATCAGACCGAGGTGCCTCTAGCAACCACACTTCGTCGAGGAATACCCCAGGCCGAGGGCATATACCCGATCCTAATCATCCGAGAGGAGGGTATGGACCAGCCGACGATTCGTCAACCGAGGAGGAAGCCACTAGTGAGGGTATTGACGCGACAACCAAACAGAAGATCGAACAGCTCGAGCAAATGGTCAGAAAACTGACAGGAAACAGCGAGGACGATAAGCTAGCAGAGGTAATCAGCGAAGCCCAGAAGACGCCGTTTACTAGGGATTTAGATCGAACCCCATTCCCGCCCAAGTGCACGTTACCAGTCTTCCCATCTAGGTTCGACGGCACGACGGAGATGCGGCGAGCACATCAAAATGTACGGAATGTCCTTGCTGCAATGGAAGAACTATGATGTAGTCATGTGCAAATTTTTTCCGGCAAGTTTGGAGGGCGAGGCAAAAGTTGGTTCTACACCCTCCCGATGAGTCTCGTTTCGGAAGTTATTCGGCCTTGGTAGAAACCTTCCTCGAGACCTACATGCACAACAAGATAGCCCGGCCCGCAGTCAACAAACTATTCACGCTTGCGCAAAGATTCGTGGAAAGCCGCCGCGCTCGTTAACATACCGATGGAGGAAGTTATGTACGGATATCTAAAAAGTCCCTATCGATCACAGATATTTGGTTTCGAGAACTCGTTGGGAAATTCAGATCCCATTTGGGTGGTGATGTATACAGAAAAACCTAAAACACTGAGGGAGATCCGAAAGATGCAAGAGCATTACATCGCCTTGGAAGAAATTCAGGAAGGAGCGCAGGATAGAGGAGTACAAGAGGCAAGCACCACCATAGAGGCAATCCCACATGAGGCCTCGAAACGACCTGAAAAGAGATCCGGCACTCACCACCGTGGGGAGAACAGGAAGGTTTGGACCGAGAAGGGGAAGAAACCCCGTCACGAGCCCAGGACATACACTCCGCTAAACGCTCCCTTGGAGGAGATATTTAAAGAGGTCGAAAAAAGAAATGACATTCGGTACCCAAAGACTCGGGAGTCCGGTTTGTGAAACACGAAACCACCCCGAGTTCGCAGCTACCATCGGTTTCGAGGCCACTCTACTAATGATTGTCGGGAAGTAAAGGATATCGTCCAACATTTGATCCGAGACGGGTACTTACGGCATTTTGTCAAAACACCGTCGACACCGGCTCAGCCCGAGGTCCCAGTACACCAAATAAGAATCAATCGCGGCGCCCAGTTCACTTGCAATACCATATCGCACTCGGCAACACAAGGATACGATTTAGGGACCGGTATCACCTCGAGGATACACAAGAGGGACAGATCGGGCAGAGAAATCTTTAGTGTGGCCAAGACTCTACCTATGGAGCCATGGATGGTGCAGCCAATTACTTTTTCGGCGAAAGATGTTCCATTAAACGGGAAAGCACATGGGGATCCCTTGGTAATAACCCTGCTGATCGAGGAATGGGGCGTCCGCAGGATATTAATGGACAGTGGTAGTTCAGTCGAAGTCCTGTTCTATGACACTTTCAAGAGGATGGAATTGTTCGATGACATCCCCGATCCCGTCAACTTATCGAATTTACGGCTTCAACGGCACGGATAAAGTGCAAAGGGAGAAGTCACCCTCGAGTCTCGGACGGGGGAAGGGTTCCTCGACACACTGACCACCTTTTGTGTAGTCGATGTCGCATCACCATACGAAGCGATCCTGGGACGACCTTGGATCGCAGGAATCAAGGGAGTCGCCTCGGCCTACCATCAAAGATTGCGCTTCCCTTCCTATCGCGGAGTGGTAGAGGTGCTAGGCGACCCCCCAAGCGGCAAGGCAGTGCGTGCAGATAGACATCCAACAGAATGAGGAGAGACGTTCGAGGAAACGCCAAGAAAAGAAGAAGTCTAAGGAAATGGAGGCGGGAGAGGAATTGGAAAAGGTAATGTCACAAGCCATCGCCACCTACGAAGCGGGCGAGACAAATCTTGTAGCAATCACGGGAGAGGCAACCGCTTCGGCGAGCCAAAACAAAACTTTTCGGCCCTAGAACCAACCCGACAAGTCAACTGGGCACCGAGGAGGAGCCGAGGTTAGTGAGAATAGGGTCACGCTTAACGAACGAACAAGCCCCAAAGAATGATAACTCTCCTAAAGGAGCACATGGATGTATTCGCTGGCAAATGCACGACATGGAAGGAATCGACCTGTAAGTCCCGCTCACACCATCCGCGGATAGACCCCAAGTTCAAACCGATCGGACAAAAGATGAGAAGAATATCACCCGAGCTACAACCCAAGTGGAGGCCGAGCCAAGAAACCGTACGCGGCAGAATTATCCGAAAGGCCCAATATCCGCAATGGATATCTAATATGGTGATAGTCCCCAAAAAGAATGCGGGCGTCCGAGTTTGTGTCGACTATAGCGACTTGAACAAGGCATGCCCAAAGGACAGCTTCCCTCTCCCCAAGATCGACCGCCTAGTGGAATCCATTGTCGGGTATAAGGCGATAACACTTATGGACGGATACTCGGGATATAACCAAATCCCCCGGCCCCGAAGATCGGGAGCATACATCTTTTTCACGCCAAGAGGACTCGTGTTGCTACACCAAAATGCCATTCGGGCCGAGAAATGCGGGTGCTACATATCAAAGGCTAGTGGAAGACATGTTCGAGGATAAAATACACGACACCATCGAAGTATATGTGGACGACATGCTGGTCAAGAGCAAAGTAGCCGATACCCACATCGACGACCTTAGAGGCATTTTCCAAACCATGAGGAAGTACAAGATGAGGGAAAATCCGTACAAGTGTACCTTCTGGGTCACCTCGAGCAAGTTTCTAGGATACGTAATCACCGACAAAGGGATCGAGGCAGATCCAGATAAAATCAAAGCCGTAGTAGAAATGCCATCACTTGTAACAGTCAAGGACGTGCAACGGCTGAACGGGAACTTGGCGGCTTTAGGACGATTCATCTCTCGATCGTCCGACAAGTGCAAGGATTTCTTCGGGACGTTAAGAAAGGGAGAGAAGTTTAAATGGACCGAGAAGTGTGAAGAAGCATTCCAAAAAATCAAGCAACATCTGGCGAGCCTACCGGTATTGCAAAGACCCGAGCCCGAGGACATGTTAACATTATACCTCGGGGCAACCAGTCACGCCATCAGCGCCGTATTGGTCAAGAACGAGGGAGCAGAGGAAAAGCCGGTATATTTCATAAGCAAGACCATGAACCCGGCGGAGAAAAACTACACCAGGATCGAGCAGCTTATATTAGCGTTAGTATTTGCAACACAGAAGCTCCGGACGTATTTCCAAACTCACAAGATTCGGGTGCTTACCAAGTCCTCCATAGAGTCAGTACTCGACAATGCACCTAGGTCGGGCGGATCTCTAAATGGAGCGCACAAATAAAGCAGTTCGATATCTTTTACGAAATGAGGACAGGGGTGAAAGCGCAGGCAGTGGCCGATTTTTTGGCAGACTTCCCCCTCAATGACGAAGACGAAGTAGAAGACATCCCCGGAATGGAAGAAGATTGAGATGACCCACCCGACTTACTCGAGACCTGCCGCAGCCCGACACGATGGGAGGTCTTCATCGACGGTCATCCAACAAAGACGGATCGGTTTAGGACTCGTCTTCACAACACCAAAAGGCAAGAAAATGGTCCACTCCTTTAGGCTTGAGTTTAAAGCAACCAACAATGTCACGGAGTACGAAGGCGTAATACATGCCCTACGTTTGATAGTGGAGATGGGCATCCGGGAGGTACGACCGACAAGCGACTCTCGCCTAGTTGTCCGACAAATCAACGGCAATATGCCATACATGATCCCTTGTTACGAAATATGGAACTTGCCCAATCCTACATCGGACAAATACCAAGCATCAAGTTCCGACACATCTGCGAGAAAAAGACAATCGGCATTCGGATGCACTGGCATACATTGCTTCCATGTTGAGAGATTCAAGCATCGAGGGCATCGAGTTATGAGGGTCTTAGTGCCATCGCATGCAGAGACCGAGGACGTCGGCGCGCACATGTTGCGGCTACCACTACCGACCAATATCGGAAGATGATTGAGGAAGCCGATCCACGAGTATCTCGACACGGGAAAACTGCCCAAGGGGCGACACGAGATCAACAAAATCAAAAGCAAAGCAGCCGCGCACGAAATTCGAGATGGCATTCTCTACTAAAATCATACCTGGGACCATTCTTGAGGTGCCTAAGTAAAGAAGAAGGGCATACAATCCTTAACGAGTTGCACTATGGGGCAAATGGAAACCATAGCTGGGGCCGTAGTCCTGGCAAAGACGAGCAAAAACCATGGGGTATTTTTGGCCATACATGAATGAGGACGCGAGGCACATGGCCCTCGCCTGTGATGAATGCCAAAAATTTGGAAAAAAGATACATGCACCGGCAGTGACATTAAACTCTGTTATCAGCCCTTGGCCTTTTGCGAAGTGGGGAATCGATATCGTGGGACCGTTGCATGTTGGCTCGGGACAAAGGAAGTACTTAATCATGGCCACCGATTACTTCACTAAGTGGGTTGAGGCCGCTCCATTGAAACACATCCGGGATAAAGATGTTTTTCGATTCATCTGGGAACATATCATATGTCGCTTTGGAGTACCGGCAGCAATCGTCTCCGACAATGGGAAGTAATTACAAGGCAAGAACATCGACCTGTTATTCAACACCTACAACATCCGAAAGAGCAAATCCACACCCCTGTACCCTCGAAGCAATGGACAAGCCGAGATCACAAACAAGACCATTGCCGATAACATGAAGAAGAAGCTTGATGGAGAATATGGGGAATGGTGTGAAGAACTCTATAATGTCTTGTGGGCATATCGAACAACTCGCCGAGAAGCAACCGGATTATCGCCCTTCATGTTAACGTATGGAACCGAAGCCATCCTCCCCACAGAAGCAATGATACCAACCACGAGGACGGAAGCATGGAGACGAAACATCTCGGCGGACCTTATCTTGGCCAAACTCGACGATCTAGAAGAAACAAGGGAGATGGCCCTACAACAAATGGAAAATTACCCGCGAAGAATCCAACGGGAGTACAACAAACGGGTTCGACCAAGGGAATTCCAACCGGGGCAGTTAGTACTAAAGGATCTGCCCGATTATGAGCGAGATAAGAAAGGCGGAAAGTTAGCAGCACGATGGGGAGGGCCATACACCGTTGTCGAGAAGGTTGGCGAAGGGGCTTACAAGATACTAAAACCTGATGGGACACCCGAGCCACGACCATGGAACGCAAGGCGGTTAAAACTATATCACCCATGAGATCAGGTATGGTATATTGTCACTTATTTCCGTAAAAGGCCACGTGGGGTTGGGAATATGGCAAAGGCATCTTAATGGTCGTTTCGAACCCGGGGCGATGGCATTGTGTAAGTGCCGGGGTGACTTACACTAAGACGGATTATTCGAACTCGGGGCAATGGCAGTGTGCAAGTGCCGAGGTAGTCTTAGGGCCCTGGTGGTTGGAAGCCAGTGGCCGATTGTCGAGGCATGAGTACTCGACAATCGAGCAGTCAACATTGCTCCCCGCGCAAGTGGCCGAAATCACTTGCCCAAGAAAGTTGCTTGATAACTTCTTGGGATATCGATCCCATAGAAATTAGGAAAGACCAACTACCTTTCCACTAGATCTCAAAAGACGGTGATGAGATACCTCAATCGGGACATGGCATTGGGCCCGATGACCCTCCTTATTGAGCGTGTTCGACAGAAACAACATTCATAACTTAACCAACTTATCTGTGTAGGCATACGTAACACGATCGTGAAACTATACCACGCACAGTCAGTTTCACATAAATAAGAACCGTAAAATGCATAACAATGTCAGCAGCAAGAAACACAACCACATTGGCGACGCAGCACCCCAATCAAAGTTTACAAGAAAGTAAAGGTGTTCAAACGAATTACAACCAAAGGGAAAAAGGGCAAGATAGCGACGCAGCGCTACAAAAAACATGATCACTCTTTGGAGGAAGTAGAACCCGGAACCGCTTCTTGGCGGCAGCATCAGCTCGCTTCTTATCAAGAACCGCCTTTACACCGGCTTTGACCTTCGAGACGAGCTCATCATTGAACTTAGCCTTCTCGGCAGCAAGATTTTGCGCCATCTGCTCCGAGGCCGCCTCGGCAGTGGCCACCCGCTCGAGCAACTCAGCCTCCCTCCCTTTCGGTCGGGCATTCTCTTCTTCCAACGACGCCGCCTTCTTTCGTTCGGTTGCCAAGACAACAAGAACAATCATCACACAACTACAACATTAAGGCAACAAACATGGAAAGCACAATACGAGGCACACAACCTTCCAAAGAAAGGGGCAACTACCCTAATGGTCTCTTGATTACGAAAGGCTACACTCGAGAGAAGATATCCTTGAAGAAAGTTCTAAATATCGTTGTTCGTTAAACTCATTAGTGGGGCAGTACTTCTTGTGATCGCTCCATTCGGCCCTCTGTCGGGAGTGGGCTATTTGCAAACCTGACAATTGGGAGCGAACCCACTCCAACTCCTCAGAAACCCTTTTGGACTCATTAAGTTTCTCAAGGGCTTCTCGGTTACGTTTCTCGATAGCATCCCTCTCTCCCAAGATCCGGAGACGATCTGCATGCAAATCTCGAACCCGAAGCCTCAATCGACCACATTGACTCTCTAGGTTGTCGGCCAACAACGTCTTATCGGCGACTATACCCTGGAACTGAGCTAAGCATGCCCTAAGATTATAAATTTCCTCGGGGACATACTCAAAAGTCTCGTACCGATGCAGCTTGGACTGAAGATCCTCAATATCGGTCTCTAAACAGTCAATCTTAGCATCCTTATTAACTATTCTCTGTTGCAAGTTCGAAACATGGTCCCGCTCTATGTCCGCTTCCCTCTTCAACAAACGACACCTCGTGGCAGCATCGGCCTCCACACTAGAAAATTCGGCTAGGCAGGGAGTACTAATCTCAGGATATTGACACCACAAGATCAATCATGGCTAATCGAAAGTAAAATAAATACCTTGGGTTTCGGCCAACTCCTTCTCCAACTTCCGAGATCGCTCGCGTTCTTGCTGCAACATGAGCCGGAGACCTTCCCTCTCGGCGACCTCCCTGCGTTGGATGGCAGCATTCAACAGCGAGCGGTTGATATCCTAAGAACAACACCAATATAGTCAGCACTAAACAAAAACAAGAAGGCAACACCCAAAAACTTAACTCACCGGGAGATCAAAGGTACTTTTGGACAGCAGCCTCATACAACGAGACGGCATTGATCTTCTCCTCATCGGATGCAGAGGCAAAATCGGGAGAGATAAGTGCCCCAAGCGAATTGCACATAGGGCCCGAGACGGTGAAAGAGGTCTGTCGCTCTGAATTAGGAACCACGAAGGAAAAGTCTTCACGTTTGGCCCCGACAAGACAACATTCTCTACATCATGATCGATCAAAAGGTTCCCACTACCACCCGATTTCCCCGTCGACCCAACTCCTCCTCATCCCCGAGGGTGTCATCCTCATCATCAAAAAGACCTTCATCATCATCTTCGAAATAACATACACAACGCCATCGGCGAGAACAACCCCTTCATCAACTACTTCCTGGGGCACAACCTTCTCTAAGGGCACACATCCTCCTTGGGTTCCTTACCCCTCCCCTTGGGCTTCTCACCTACAAGGGTAGACGAAACGTCAAAAGGCTTCTGAGGCGACTTCCTCAGGAAATGAGACAAAGGCAGACGATCATCGGGATCCTCACCGTCCTTCGCCGAGGCACCACCAGCCTTGTCGACCCTCAACTTTTGTGCATGAGCCGATGTAAGAACCATGCAAGGCAACAAATAGGGGCACGTACATGTACGTCAAATAAAAAAAATAATAATAAGTATATTTGTTACCTTCCCTGTCTCCTCATCGGCTCCTGCAATTCTATCTCTCTTCCGATGAACAAGAACATCGAAGGAATACCCCGAGACTTGGTCCGAAAAACACCAAAACAAAAATATCACACGAATCGTCCGAGCCGATCAATCAAGCTAGAAAGACAAAGAAATACACTTACCCGATCGACATTGACTACCCAGAAAGGATAGAACTCGGCCGGGGGGAGGAAATTTGCCACTTAAAAGGGACCGGAAATAACCAGTGGAACCCGATCCCAAGCCGAGTCATTAGTATGACGGGCATGCTTGTTGGAACTCTTCCCCTCGGGATCCTCATCCAAAAGAAGTCTCCTAACACCTTCGGGAAGAGTTTTATGGCGATGAGGGCTGGCAGCAAACCCGGCGAGATCACCATTAGTAGTGGTCCCGCTCCGATAATTGTCGGCGAAGCTGGCAGGAGTATAGTCACTCGCCTGGGAAGGATTATAGGTAGACCAAGTAGTAGGAGAACACTCGCCTCGGCTACGCTTCTCCCACTCGGACAAGATGCGGAAAGTATTGCCATTCCACTGAGCCAGGGCGCGGCACGGGCGAATCTTAGAAAGAGCCTCATAACAAAACGGGCGACTAGGATCATATAGAGGGAAAGCAGTCCGAGCTCTAGCTATTTTGGTGACAATGGTCGCCTCACCGAATGGGGAAATCTCAAAACATCATCTTTTTTCAAAACACCCTTTGGCCTGACAAGAGCCTGACGTCATATCCATGGAGATCGAACTCGCCCTTCAACTGTTGAACATACTGCTCATCCGACAGGTCCTTAGAGGTCCTCTTGTCAGCCCTACAAGAAAACGAAGATGAGTTATCAGGAAAGATAGAGTCTAGAGCGCGATAATCATACTTGGAAGGACTCTCCACGACAAACAGAGAATCAAGCGGTACGCCATCTTCATCGGAAAACACATAACTCACACACCTTCTTTCCGTCATCTGAGGAGTTGAAGATGCCATAAAAACTAATGAGAGAAACGGCAGGAGAAGCGAAACACAACCGGAACCGGAGGTTGCAGCGGCAACAGAGGCGGAGAAGATGATGGGTAATGAGGAAGAAAGGAAAGAGATCTACCGAGGAAACAGCCAACAACGACGAAAAGAAGAGGGAGAAGGAATGAAGTTGCAAAGAAGATAGAGAAGGAATGAAGTTACAAAGAACATAGAGAAGGAATGAAGTTGCAGAGAAGATAAAAAAGGAGTGAAGTTGCAGAGAAGGAAATAAAAGGGAGACAAGGTTTAGATGTCGGACTTATAAACCCCTCCTGTGGTAACCGGCAAAGAAGGTGAACCGGTTGCAGTAACTGAAGCGAGTGGGGAACAGCATGCGCGAAAACCGGCATGACCGAAGACGTGGGAAGACGAGGCGGTTTTTCTTCCCCACGTGTTGACCACACGAGTGGAAGAAGGGGCATAAATGTAGGTGTAAATAATCCACAGGGACAGGTGGAATAATCCTAAGCCATGGTGTACCGGGGAAAGTATGCATTTAGAGTACCGGATCGCTTCTCCGAATCTGGGCGCGAGGAAAGAGGAGCGGAGACAGCTCGAGAATTCGACGAAAAGGGGGAAAAGTTACGATGTGATGGTCATAGGGTGCTGGAGCAATAAATGCGTTGACAGAGTTGGTGAAGAGATAAGAAGAGCTCGGTCAAGAAAGATTCGGCCAAGGATCCAGAGGGCGACATCGATCATCCCCATCAAGTGAGCGACATCGAGTGGCGGGATAGCAGAAGGAGACATCACTCGGCTAGGCATCTCGACCCGAACAAATAAGAGCATCGGCCGAGGTATCGACTGATCACCCGAGAAGAACATCAAGGAAGCTACGCCAGGCCCAACATCGTAGTACTGGATGTATCATCACCTGTCACTATAAATAGAGACCATGTAGAGAGGTAGAACTTAAGTGAGAAGAGAGGAAAGAGAGCATACATAGAGCATAGAGAGAGAAACACTCGTCTTGTAACCTTGAATTAAACAATAAGATCATCCTTTAACCCCCCGTGGACGTAGGTAATCATACCGAACCACGTATGTCTCGTGTTCTTCTACTTCCCTTGTTTGTTTTACTTTTTTTTAATATAGTTCTTTGGATGTAGGAGTAGGATTTTCTACATCTACACCATATATATGTGTGTTTACAGGATTACTAGTTCTACCTGTCTGGTCTAGTGATGAAATCCACTATTCTATAGCTACGAAATCTGAAAGTCTCGCAAGTTCAGTTGAAGGATGCTCGGAGGAATATTTCAAGCTCATGGTCAAAACTAACGTAAAAGATCAATTAAGATTTATAATACTTCTTCTTCCTTAATGGAGGTTTAAAGTAATTCTTTAGTATTTCTTCTATGGCCGAGAGCTATAACACAGTTTTTTTTTTTTTCATTCTTTTTATCATCAAAAACATTAGAAGAAGGAAAACACGTGGAAATGAAAAGATCAACCTGTGTCGCGCGCACATCAGCGGTGGGTTTAATAGTGGGTTTGACTTGGTGGGATGAATAGAATTATTGTTAGAAGTTTGGAATTCGAGTACCAAAATCGGTCTGGTCTGTCTTCAATTCGCAAGTGTCGTCTTTTAGCATCAATGGAGAACTATAATTTGGAATTCGAGTACCTCTATCTGAAATTAGGCAAGTGTCTTCTTTTAACATCAAATTCCAATGGAGACCTATATATATATATATCAATAATCTTTCTTCTATCCCATCCTCTTTCGATAACAAGAAATAAATTTTCGAGAATGGAAAACCCTAGCAAGAAATCTATGCATGAGGAACCGAAATTTGTGGATGAAAAACAAAGCTGGATCGAGTGGATTACCGAAAAGTACTCCATCATATATTATCCTTTCTTGAATACAAAGATGTCACACAGAAAAGTGTTCTATCCAAACGATGGTTGTCCGTTTGGAAAACTTATCCAAAACTTGATTTCTCGGAATGGCTCTCGGATGATACCGATGAAAAACAAGCAAATAAGTTTCTTGAGAATTTACGCGCAAGGTTGTTAGACATGAAGAAGAACAAGGATACCAACATAACCCACTTCTCTCTACGTGCAGATGCTGATTGTTGTTGGGGCTACAAAGTCGGACAATGCGTTAAGCTTTTAGCAGACCATAGCTTGCAACAAGTCCACCTCCAATTACCATATTCCGAGCCGGAGTTTCAGACATTCCTTTTTAGATCAGATACCTTGACGATGCTCAAGCTAGAAACAAAGTTACCAACAAACTTTTTTGCTTGTTCTTCATCAGTATCATCTAAGAGCTATTCCGAGAAATCAAGTTTCGGATTAGTTGCCCAGACGGACGACCATCGTTTGGATACAACACTTTTCTGTGTGCCATCTTTGTATTGAAGAAAGGATAATATATGAAGGAGTACTTCATCTGGTAATCCACTTATCCAGTCTTGTTTCTCATCCACAATTTTCGGTTCCTCATGCACAGATTTCTTGCTAGGGTTTTCCATGCTCGAAAATTTATGGGAACATTATTTAAATACCCTTACTATAGGGCCCCTTTCAAAATACCCTTATCAACTTATACAAACACCCCTAGACCTCAAAAAGCCCAAACCCGGATTATAGAGTTACTAAAAAGCCCTTTAATAAATGCAAATAACCGTTGGCAGCCAATAAAACCCACGACTATTTTCATTTACCAATTTCTTTCTCTCTCCATCTCTCTCCCTGTCTCACAGTTTCAGAAAAAAAAAAAACCGAAAAAATTTTGAAATCACCACTAAAAACTTGCAAAAATCAAATCAAATTCGAAAGAAACTTAGTAGATCTGAAATTTTCTGTGATTTAGAAGAAGAAATTCAACTGAAAATAGAAGAAAAAATCAATTTCATTAAGTTTCAGAGATGAAGTGAGCGACAACAACAAAAAAAATCAAAAGGTAATACATAGAATTTGTGTTTGATTTAGTTTAGTTATCAGATGAATTCGATTTTTTAGTGTTTTGGAAACGAAATCCTTCAAAAAAATTACTGAAAAAATCGATTTATGTTTTCTCAATTAATGATTCATACTAATTTGCTTCAATTTCATGTTGCATGTGATGAAAAATCAACTAAACGACTGAATCATTCGATAAAGAAGTAGAAGTCTTCCAGTTTGAATTCACAACGGTAAAACAAATTTTTATCATCGATTTTGATTGTTTTGCTTCTGATTAGTAGTCTATTTTATTTCTGATTTTAGGTTGTTGAAGTTATTTTGATTCAGAAGTAATTTCGAATCGGTTAGGGTTTTGAATTAACAGTTGTTGATTCAGTTATTGATTCGATTATTGAAGCATAAGCTGTTTTTCATATATGATTTCGCTTCTTGTACAAGGGTTTGATGGTTTATATGAGTTTTGGGTTTAATCTGTAAGTTTTTGGACTTCAAATGCAAAATAAGTGTCCTGAGAACATGTTATTTGTCATATTTGGAGGCAACTTATGAGTGTTTGATGGTTCAATATGCTACTTTCTAATGGTTCTAATTTCTGCATCTTGTTTGATGGTGTGATGATATCTGCATTTTGTTTCATAATACACTTCATATTTGGAGGCAACTTATGCTAGTTGTTCCCATTTTTGGAAGCAAGCGGTACTAGTTGCCATCATACTATTCTTAGCCGGGGTTGTCATCCATGATTTATAAGTTGAAAAATAGTACTTGTTGTATGCCTTTGGAATGCCTTATGAATGCGATGGATCATGTTAAATTAGTACTTGCACATGGTAATGATTTGCAGAAATTTGTTGGCTAATTATGCTTTAATGATGAGTGAAACATGTTATCAGTCCATTTATGCTAGTTTTTGACTTCATTTATAGAGACAACTCTGCTAGTTTCTCCCATTTTTGGAAGCAACTTAAGATAGTTATGCTAGTTGTTCCCATATTTGGAAGCAAATCGATAGACATTGACTTCATATGGTGATACTAATTTCATTGGATTTACTATTTGTTCCAAGTTTTGGAAGCAAATCGGTACTAGTTGCCTTTGTTTTTTGGAGGCAACTTATGATAGTTGTTCCCAATTATTGTCATTTCTGGAGACAACTTAGGATAGTTTTTGTAGTTCCTCTTATATATGGAGACAACTTGACTATTCATATTCCTCTTAACTATTAGTTAGCTCTTATATCATGCTAACTATTCCTATTGACTGAAAAACATTAGTATGAAGAGGACGTCGCCAAGATTGAAGGAAATGCCAACCATCTCTGCAAAGAATGCTCCTAGCAACGAAGCAACGAAACTGGCGATATAGTTCAACACAAAAAAAGGTATGAAAAAAAGAAAACATATAAATCTTCTTTTCAGTCTGTTCGTATCTATGTATTAGATGTTAATTGGATAGCTTGCATGATTGCGAGGTAAAAGAAGAAGCTAGAAACAGCGTTAGCATATAAACTGGATTATTACCATTGTTAGATATGAGTTACTACTTGTATATAGTAATGAAAGACAAGCCAAACACATGGGAAAGCCTTAAGAGAGTCTCCGTCCATGGGGTTTAGTTGAACCATTCTTTAAAGAAGAACAACAAAACAGCCTTCAAAAGACGAAGCAAGTGGAAAGAGATGTATACACTAAGATTCCTCAAGCTATAGAGATGCTTCTCGGTTGCCATGATAGTGTAGTAGTGAGGAAGAAGGTGAAAGTGGGATTTGTTTTTAATAAGAAGGTTTATGTTCCAACGGCAGATGACTTTTCTTGTTTTCTTCAATGTTCAAAGAAGGCTGAAGATGATGAATTGAAGAAGAAATTGAGTAAAGTAACTAAAGAGCACATAGATTTCTTGCATAAACATTTCCCCAAAAGACAAGGCAAAGACTACAAGATTACAAGGCAAATGATCGATATGGTGTTGAGAGAAGTTGTTGAAAATGGAAAGGACCTGGACGTTGTTTCGATTTTCTTTGGCATGTGGTTGTGCACCGTGTTCTTCTTCACGGATACTAGTGGAGGCTACTTTACCCGAGAGATGGTTGCCATACTTGTTCTCCATGCACGAGTGTCGTGGCCAGACCACATAGTGAAATATTTGATGGATAATATAAAGAAACCAAAAGGAAAAGATGGTCTTAAACGTGTACACTGGTGCATACCATTTTTGTTGGTAAAAAAAAATGAAAATTTGTTGACAAGATAATCTTGATCTAAAATGTTTTGAGAAACTTAACTAACATTTTAATTTTTTTTGTTTGCAGTATTGGTTTATGGAGCATAGCAACTACCTACCAAAGCGACAAGGATTTGAACATTCAATTCCAAGATTCACCAGGTGGCACCAACTAGATTTGTGCAACAAGTTGACGGTAGAAAGGAAAGATAGTGACGGGAATATGGTATTCCCAGAAGAATTTACTATAAGTAAAAATTCTTATGCTACTTTAGAGAATCTTAGAGTTGAATGTTATGAAACAGCATATGTGGAAGCAACTTGATCAAGTTGTCTTCATAAAATGAAAGCAACTTGCTCAAGTTGTCTCCATAAAATGAAAGCAACTTGATCAAGTTGTCTGCATAAAATGAAAGCAACTTGCTCAAGTTGTCTCCATAAAATGAAAGCAACTTGATCAAGTTGTCTCCATAAAATGAAAGCAAATTGATCTAGTTGGTTTCAGAAGTTGAAGCAGATAGTTTACTCAAGTTGTATATTAACTTGCAACTTATTTTCAAGGAAAAAATGCTGACTAATTTGGAAATCTTCAGTTTACAGATGGCATTCGAGGCGAACTGACACCAAATGAGAAAGGCTGACTCACTTGAGAGAATTGGTAGAAGAATTACAAATAGAAAGGGCATTCAACAACCTGTTGTACGGTTTACTTGAAGAAGAGAGGCTAAATGCCAAATTCCTTGAAATGAAAAACTTTTCACTCCAAGAGATCTACTATAGGATTGAAGGGAGAGATGAGTTCTTAAGGAAGTTCATTGATGACAACAAGTTCCTTGAAAGCGTTTATGAAGCCAACAAGGATAAAATAAATTTGACAGAGATGATCAAAAGCAACACATGGTTGACGTTTACAAGAACTTGCAGGATTGGGAGGATATGAAAAAACACCGAAAACCTCTCAAGGAGAAGAAGTACAAGCGGTGGAGCTCAATATTTTATGGTAGAAGAATCAACCGAAAGTCCTCGAAAATGTAACAGACAAGAAGCTAATGTAGGTGAAACTAGAAACAACAGTTCAAAGAAGAAAATGCTAATAAGAGAGGCGGTGAGCGAAGAAGAAATCGCTCAACATGATGAACAACAAAATGAAGATGTTGAAGATCACCAACGAGTTATCGGAAATGAATATGAAGTTTCTAAAGATGATGTAGTTGAAACCGAGAAAGAAGAAAATCAGCACATGAACCAAACAAAAATGAGAAAGAATCATGCCGACTTAAAAAAGAAGTTGTTGAGGAAGTCAAGGCGACAAAAAATGCAGATGAGACAATGCACATGAGTGAATACAATTGTTGTTGAATCAAAGCAACACCACTAATCGTGGTAAAGCCAACATTTGAGAGAATATTCAACCGAGGTAGCCATACCCGATAGTTTGGATGAGTTGATGCGAGAATGTGGATATAGATGAGATAATCGAAAAATATTTTGCTAACATAGAGCAAGAACCAGTTAGAGAGGAAGGAGAAAAAGAGGACTCCGGTTGCACAAGTTGAGAAAGAGCATGCGACGAGAAAGGTAAGATGCATTTACTTTAGTCTTATGTTACTTTAGACTTGTTAGAGTAGATTATTCTTGAATGCAACTTGTTAGAATTGACCAAGTTTATTCTGCAATGCAACTTGATCAAGTTATGTTAACTTATGGAAGCAACTTCATGAAGTTGCTTTTAGTTGTATCAAAATATTGGAAGAAACTTGCTCCGGTTGTGTCCAAAAATGTGAGATCAACTTCCTCAAGTTGCCTCAACTACTTGCTTTAGAATATTTGATGTGTTTTAAATAAAATTATTAATGAATTTGCGGGGACGTAACATACTCTCAGATCGCACCAAGCAAGAACAAAGAATGTGCGCAAGAACTCAAATCAAGAATATGTAACGAAAGGTAGATTCATTCAACTCCAAAAAAACATATGTTTAGGAAGCAACTTGCTTCAAGTTGTCTCCATATGATTAGGAATCAACTTATTCAATTTGGAAGCAACTTGCTTCAAGTTGTTTCCATATGTTTAGGAAGCAACTTGCTTCAAGTTGTCTCCATACGTGGAAGCAACTTCCTTAAAGTTGTCTCCTCTCCTTGTATTGTGTGTACTATGTTTTTAATGAATTTTTCCTTTAATCCAAATTGCGGGCAAGTAGCATATCTTTGCACAAGAGAATGAGGGTGAAAAAAAAAATCAAATGAAATGGCTGTTGTTCAACACACTCCAACATGTGGGCAAACCAATATTTTGAAGGTCCAACTTTTGATTTGCATTTGATTCTCTGAGTAGCACAAGTCTCATCTTCTCAGATAATTGAACCAAAAGCAGACGAAGATAGTGACTTATGAGAAACTGAAGAGAAAACTGAAGAGAAAGCTGAAGAGAAAGCTGATGTTGGTTCTATTATTAAAAGAGTTAAGAACGATCCAAGGGAGAGGAAGAGGAAAAAATTAGGAGATGGATTCACTGATCAGGTTTACACCGAAAAAGAACAAGAAACAACGGGGCCAGTGCAGTTATTGACTTGGAAGCAATCGAGTACATAGATCCAACACCTCCTAAATCAAAACCACTCGAGGCCTGCGCAGAAAGTCTTAAGCTTTGAGGAGATTGCAGCGAAGATCAACAAAAAATACTCCATGAATTCGCGAGGATGCCAGAAGGGTAAAAAAAATACTAAGCCTTTTATCTTTGCTAGTTTTATTGACTTTGGTATTATTTCATGAGTTCCTTCAATTTTACAATATTTATGTTTGATGCTAGTAATGCAATATCACATGATGTTTGCTGTGTTGTTGGATTATGCAGGCAAACGGCTTGTTCTGGGCCGAATAATGAATATCACATTCAGAAAGAGTGCATCCAAAATATATTGGATGATCTCTATATCGATAGTGACATCGTAGAATTCTGAAATCGAAGATGGAAAACGTTTCTGAGTAATCCATACAGCAAACATGTAATACTAAATACCAATCTTCCGGGTAAGTCACTTTTATCGATAAATTACACACTAGTTAGTATTAGCAGATTGCATGTTATTTTGACTTGTAAAGCTTTTTGCAGAAACATGCAAATATCTGATAAATGTATGTATCTTTTTGTTTTTTGAAAGCTTTTTCAATGATGTAGAACGTCAAATATACATGGACAATGGAGATGAGAATGCAATAGAAACAAGTTTAGTAGCGAGATTATGTGAGGGCTAATTACAAGTTGGATGCCAAGAAAATGCTGATGTTTCCACTGTGCATGAACTCCCACCAAAAGGCGGGCATTACATGAAGGAGTGGAAGATATGCAACTCTATGAAACACAATCCATTGTTGTCAGGTCAGCTGCATACACTTACAAAGCCACTGAGCAAAGTTCTAAATGAGATTGGACATCGAGACAAAGGTGGTAATGAAATTGTTCACATATCAAGGTTCCTAAAGTGCTTCAGCCAGCTTCTGGATCTAAAAAGAGGGGCGAAGTGCCTCTGCCTCCCTTTCACGTGGAATAAGTGAAATAATGTTAAAGTAGTGGTATTTTCACCACACGCAAAGACGCCCCTACTTATCCTACACCTCTCGGTTAGCTCACAAAGTCGACTAGAGCTGTTTCCACAGGTCTTTCCCTGATTCTGCCAAGCTCTGCCTCTTGGCTGTGGTTTCGTTGAGAGACAGGAGCAGGGAATCTCTGTTAATCCATCCATGTGCGCTACCACTAGATGATGAGGCATTTGGGCTACCTTAAGAGAGCTGCAGCATTCTGCCTCGCTTACCCGCTTTTGCTGAATTTCTTCACTTTGAGCATTCAGAGAATCGGGCAGAAATTGCAGCATTGCGTTAGCATCTGCAGGGACTATCGTAATGCTTTGTTTTAATTTAACAGGTTTGATCTCCTTGTCTGCACCAGTTCTGAGTCGACTGTTCGACGACGCGGAAGGCCCCGTGAGGGAGTCGTCCTAACTGTCCTGCCGCACGCTGATTTACCCGCCTCCGCCTGCGTGAGCAGCTCGAGCAGTTCGCCGACAGCCGACGGTTCGGGTCTGGGACCGGCCCAGCCCCTAGAGCCAATCCTTTCCCGAGGTTACTGGATCCATTTCGCGACTTCCCTTGCCTCCATTGTGTCCATCGACTGACCAGAGGCTGCCCACCTCGAGACCTGATGGTTAATGAGTAATGCACCGGGCGTGGATGGCACTCGGTCCTCCGGATTTCTATCGCTGGGGCACTGACACTCACGCGCGACGCGCGGTGCTCTTCTCCGCTGACCCTACCCCGCTGAACTGCTTCAGGGTGGGCAGGCTGCTGAACAGAAAAGATAACTCCCTTTCCGAGGCCCCGCCGACGTCTCCGACTCCCTAACGCTGCTGCCAGCCGCCACGTCCTGTTCAGGAATTTTAACCTGATTCCTTTCTCAAGTTCGCGTGTGTACGCCGACGGTTTCCCCTTTAGGATCGACTAACCTATGCAAGTGCTGCCACATGGAACCTTTCCTCTCGCCACTTTCAAAAAGTTCTCATTTGAATATTTGCTACTACTTACCAAGATCTGCACCACGGGAGGTGCCCGCCTCACGGCGCCTCTAGGCTCCCAGGTGAGAGCTACCGCTGCGCCTTGGGCCTATCGGGCCTAACGATTGCCCTGATGGCTGGTGGGTCAGCGTGGGTTCAGCGCCATCCATTCGGGGCTCAGTTGATCGGGCAGGTGAGTTGTTATGGTTACCCTTAGCGGATTTCGACTTCCATGACCACTGTCCCGCTGTCTTAACTGACCAACACCCTTTGTGGGTTCTAGGTTAGCGGCAGTTGGGCACCGTAACCCTGGCCGGTTCATCCCAAGATCGCCAGTTCTGCTTACCAAAATGGCCTACTTGGAGCCTGATTCGTGGCGCGGCTCAATGGAGCAGCCCGCTGTCCTACCTATTTAAAGTTGAGAATAGGTCGAGGGGTTGCGCCCGATGCCTCTAATGGCTTTACCTGATAGAACCCGCCTGCTGGCCCAAATGCTATCCTTTGAGGGAAACTGAGGGAACTAAAGCTACTAGATTTGTCTGATTTAGTCTTCGCCCCCTATACCCAAGCTCAGATTTAGAACGATTTGGTACGTCAGTATCGCTGCGAGCCCACCAGAGTTTCCTCCGGGCTTCGCCCCGCCCAGGCATAGTTCCATCCATCTTCGGGTCCCGACAGGTATGCTCTCACCTCGAACCCTTCTACAGAAGATCTAGGGTTTGTCGGCGGTGCAACCTACAAGGGGATCTGCACAGTCAGCTTCCCTTGCGCCTTACGGGTTTTATCACTCGTGGACTCGTGGCACATGCTGACTCCCTTGGTCCGTTTCAAGACGGGTCAATGGGGAAACCCACAGGCCGACGCTGGAGCACGCTGTTGCCAGAGGCACGCCCGTGAGGCGCGGGTGCTGCCCACTACGATCGAGGCGATGATGCCCCGCGGCATGACTACAGCCCGGGCTTGGGACGCCGCCAACTCCGCTGCCGGTCCGCACTCCGAGCCGATCGGGCGGATCTGCCCATCACCGCTCCGCATCCGACGGCACATCGCCGGCCCCCATCCGCTTCCTCCCCGATACCTCTGCAAGCGACTTTGACTCTCTTTTCAAAGTCCTTTTCATCTTCTCGCGGTATTTGTTCGCCATCGGTCCCTCACAAAGATTTAGCCTTGACGGAATTTACCGCCCGCTTTGGGCTGTATTCTCACCAACCTGACTTCCGATAGTGCCTCGTGGAAAGCGACAGGGTCTGGAGCACGACGGGGCTCACCCTCCTAGGCGCCCCTTTCTAGGGACTCAGCCCGGGTCCGTCGCTGAGTGACGCTTCACAGATTATACACTGGAGGAATGGGTTGGTCTGATTCTGCTGGGCTGTTCCTGCCCGCTCAGCCGTTACTAGGGGAATCCTTTGTAAGTTTCTTTCCTCCGCTTTATTGATATGCTTAAATTCAGCGGTAGTCCCGCTTGACCTGGGTCGCAGAGTGAGCCGAATTACGTCCATGGGTTCCTTTATGGTCCTTCTGCATGCAGGCACAGCAGACACGGATTCAGGAACAAGAGAGACAACGAGGCTTCACACTGGCTTAATCGTGGATGCTTGGCCTCAGGCCTGTGGTTGACTGACCAGGTACTTAAGCGTAATGGGGCCAACATCTCCCCATTCACCGTATTAATGCCAATGTCGCTGGAAGGCGCCATGACATGGAGTTGGAGGGGAGACTCTGACGCCTGTGCAAGCGTGCCTCGCCCAAGCAGCTCGGGGCGTAAACCCTATGCCTCAAAACTCGAAGGGTCTCACGGACTCGCAATTCATGCCTGGCATCGTATTCTGCCATGCCGTCTTCATCGGCGCGTAGGAGCCGAGATATCCGCTAAGCGAGAGTCGCTCAAGATTGGATTTCGCGATGACACTCACCGCCGCATTTCCTTCCCCACCGAGGCAGGTAGCAGAGTAAGAGGCACGCTAGTATCCATTTGTTTTTTCCTTGCGCCACTGCGCCTTGCCTCGTTTTTGGGCACGAAGAGAGGGCGGCAGCCAACTCCCTGACTGAGCGTGGAGTGGGGATCTTCTCCACTCGCATCACCACTAAATTGGATTCACGTGTTCACGGTCCGCCTCAGCTGGCAGGTCTTCACAATGATCCTTCCGCAGTTCACTGCACGGAAACCTTGTTGTCGACTTCTCCTTCCTCTAAATGATAAGGTTCAGTGGACTTCTTGCGACGCTCACTGCCGGGCGAAGTCCGCCAGGTCAGCCGCGATCCGGAATACTTCACCGACGCATCCTAATCGGGTAGGAGCGACGGCGGTGTGTGGCAGTAAAGGGCAGGTGGATCGAGCTAACGCGAGCCGATGACTCGCGCTACTAGGAATTCCCCGTTATGACCAAATTGGCAATGATCTCATCCCCAATCACGTATGAACTTTCGCAGATTACCCGACCTCCGCCGCCAGGGCCATATACCACTGAATACTGATCATGCAGCGCATGGCGCGCCCAGAACATCTAAGGGCACTGCAGATCGCCTCATAGCCTAAACTCCTGTGGCCTAAATGGCCAGTAGTCCTCTAAGAGGCTGGCCGCGTGGAGGGAATCTCTCCGATGAGTAGTTAGGCAGCTGAGGTCTATATCTGCCTAGCAACGAATTCAACCTGCAGACACCTGCCTCCCACCAACTAAGAACGGCTAGCACTCACCACCTATAGAATCACAGAAAGAGCTCCCTAGTCCGTCAACTCCACGGTGTCCTGACTCGGTAAGTTTCCCCGTGCTGAGTCAACTTGCCGCAGGCTCCACTCCCGTGGTGCCTTCCGCTGACCTTTTTAAGTTCGTTCACCATACCTACACTTCCCGAACCAAAAAACTTTGATTTCGTATACAGCCAATGAGTCCTAAAAGCACACCCGCCCGATCCCCGGTCGGCACCGCTTATGTGGCTGAGGGACGGGATGCATCCGATCGTCTTCTGAGCCCTCAACTCTCGCTCTGATTAATGAAAACATCCTTGGTAAATGCTTGCTGTTGCCTGCCTTTGCAATCCAACGAATCCTCACTCGACTATGTAATACGTAATGCCCCTACCGTCCCGTCTGCGACCATTACTCCTGATCCTGGATAGCAATGCACAGGACTGAAATCTCGTGATGTTATCCATGCTAATGCATCCAGAGCTGGGGCTTTAGCTTGACACTTCAATTCTCTTGCAAAGTAACAGCACTGGAGGCACGACCTGCCGAATTAAGGCTTAGGAACGTATCTGCCGGGTAGAAGGGAGATTTAGATGACGGCACACCCGCAAGGGCGGACTCGATGACTAAATCCTAAAGCCCAACTCATGAGCTTTTTAACCGTAATAACTTAAATATACTGCCATTGAGCTGGAATTATCAAGCGCTGGTACTCTAGACTTGCCTTCCAAATGGACTCTCGTAAGGGATTTAGATTGTACTCATTCCAAATTACTGGACCTTCAAGAGCCCGGCATTGGCTGAGCATTGTCACTACCACTCCCCGTGCTAGGATTGGGTAACTTGGCGCGCCTGCTGGCCTCTCCTTGGATGTGGTAGTGCTGCTTCTCAGCCCTCTCCGGAATCGAACTCCACCCTCCGTCACCTGTCACTACCATAGTGAGCTCAGCCATCCTACTATCGAAAGTTGATAGGGCAGGAAATTTGAACGATGCGTCGCACAGCACAAAGGCCAGTGTACCTGCTGGAGCTCACTGCTGAATCATCCGAGTAATGGGCAAAAGCTCGCATCGACCTTTATCTAATAAATGCATCCTTCCAGAAGTCGTGGTTTGCTGCAATGTATTAGCTCTAGAATTACATTGCATATCTGAGTATAAGTATCTATCAAACAAATCTATAATTGATTTAATGAGCCATCTGCAGCTCTACAGTCTGAATTTAGTCTATACTTTATACATGCATGGTTTAATCTTTGAGAGTACTATATGACTACTGCAGTGATCAATCCAGGTAGCATTCTCAATGACGCTATCTTTCTGAGTACTTGACTGTCAGCTGGAATTTCCCACCGCTCCACAGAACCAGTAAGCCAATCCATTACAGTGAAAGCCCAAACTTGCAAGAGCACCGGGGATAAACTCATTCTGAGCGAATACTCGTGGAAGAAGAGAGCAGTAGCTGATCTTAAACCTTTTCTGGGCTTGAAATACCTGAGCTTCCTAATGGCATCTATCGGTATCCAAGGGAAATAAAAAGATCTCAATGCTCCATGAGAATGGAGGTTAATATCACCTGAACAATGGGAACACGAGACTCCTTTGTCGAGTACTCATCTCGCCACCCAAGAGCAGGCGAGAGTAAGAAGGAGGGACAAAAATCTATACTCTTCCGATAGGTAGGCAACACAGGAACTAAACGGGTGTTTCTCCTAAAAGGAAAATGACGGGACTAAGAGGTAATCGGGTTTGCTGCCCGCTGCCCAGATATGAGGAGCCAACCCAGCAGCATGTAAGAACTAAATACCACCCAGCATGCCCTAAATACGTGTATTGTCCGTCAAAGAAACAACCGTCTCAGAACGGAAGTGCTGAGCCACTTAAGGTAAGCCAATCTTGTACGAAATACGGGGAGCAAATCATTCCAAGAGAATACGCTGTGCGTGAAAAGTTATATTATTTGACTAATGATTTCTTCCCGTCTTGCAAGGGAAAATCGTTAATGCCGAAATTATTCGGCCTGGGACTTATACAGCTGCTGCATGAATATGAGCCAATCTGATGCCAAACATGACTGAGTGACTTAATCTGGAGGAATGAAGCTTCACGCGCTTAGTCAAATCTTGCAAATTGCAAGATGAGGCTTCATGGCTTGGCCAAATTCTGCAAATTGCGAGAGTAAAGCTTCACTGAGCTGGGCATCTACAGCAATGGCGTATGAGGATGAGCCAACTGACGCCAAAACCAAATTCATTTTACTAAACCAACGTCCCTTCCCTATATATGTCTTATCTGGCATTTCATACAAATAGGATTAGGGAGGAAAATCATTCATCAACTCCTGAGGCCGGATCTGCTGAGGTCTAGCTTCCAAATGAAGTTTCATTATGACCGAGGGACTCTAACCTGTAAGAATGAAGCTTCCACTGCTAGAGCCGGATCACAACTTGAGGGAATGAAGCTTCACTGCTTGGCCAAACTCTGTAAAATTGTAAGATGAGGCCTACATGCTTGGCAAACCTGCAAATTCGCAGAGTGAAGCTTCACTCAGCTAGGACTTACACAATTATGCAAGGAGGATGAGCCAACTGATGCTAAACCAACTCATTTTCCTAACTCAATGTCCTCTTCCCTATATATGTCCTATCTGGCATTTCATAAACAGGATTAGGGAGGAAAATTCATTCATCAACTCCCTGAGGCCGGATCTTGCTGAGGCTTCAGCCCAAATGAAGCTTCTATTATGACTGAGGGACTTCTAACTTGTAAGAATCGAAGTTCACTGTGCTAGGCCGGATCGCAACATGGAGGAATGAAGCTTCACTGCTTGGGCTAAACTTGCAAATTGCAAGATGAGGCTTCCATGGCTCAGCAAACCTGCAAATCGTAGAGTGAAGCTTCACTCAGCTGGGACTTATGACAACATAGGCATGAGGATGAGCCAACTGATGCAAACCAACTCATTTTTCCTAAACTCAACGTCCTTCCTATAATGTCCTGGATTCTGCATTTCAGCAAGTAGGATTAGGGAGGAAAATCATCTATCAACTCCTGAGGCCGGATCTTGCTGAGGCCTCAGCCCAAATGAAGCTTCCACTATGACTGAGGGACTTCCAACTTGTGAATGAATGGTTTCATCAGTGCTAGGCTGATCGCAACTCTGGAGGAATGAAGCTTCACTCGTTTGGCCAAACTTGTAAATTGCAAGATGAGGCTTCACGTGCTTGGCCAAACCTGTCAACTGTAAGATGAAGCTTCACTCAGCTGGGGACTTATGCAATTATGGCATGAGGATGAGCCAACTGATGCCAAACCAACTATTTTTCCTAACTCAATGTCCTTTCCTATATATGTCTTATCTGTATTTCTAGCAAATAGGATTAGGGAGGAAAACTCATTCATCAACTCCTGAGGCCGGATCTTGCTGAGGCTCAGCCCAAATGAAGCTTCACATGACTGAGGGACTTCAATCTTGTAAGAATGAAGCTTCATCGTGCTAGGCTGGATCGCAACTCTGAGGAATGAAGCCTCACTGCTTTGGCCAAACCTGTAAATTGCAAGATGAGGCTTCACGGGCTTGGCCAAACCTGCAAATTGCAAGATGAAGTTTCACCTAGTCAGACTTACACAATTGCGCATGAGGATGGAGCCAATTGATGCCAAACTCAACCATTTTCCTAACTAATGTCCTTCCTCTATATATGTCTTATCTGCATTTCTACAAATAGGATTAGGGAGGAAAATCATCTAATCAACTCCCTGAGGCTGGATTCTGCTGAGGCTTCAGCCTAAATGAAGTCTATTATGACTGAGGGACTTCCAACTCTGTGACAGAATGAAGCTTCCACGTGCTAGGCTGGATCGCAACCTGAGGAATGAAGCCTACTCTGCTTGGCCAAACTTGTAAATTGCAAGATGAGGCTTCATGGCTTGAGCAAACCTGCAAATTGTAAGAGTGAAGCTTCACTCAGCTGGGGATTTGCACAATTAGTGCATGAGGATGAGCCAATTGATGCCAAAACCAACTATTTTTCCCAACCCAATGCCCCTTCCTAGGTATATGTCTTATTCGGGCATTACTGGCAAATAGGATTAGGGAGGAAAATCATTCAATAACCTCCTGAGGCTGGATCTGCTGAGGCTCTAGCCTAAAATGAAGCCCCGCCATGACTGAGGGACTTCCAACCTAGAATGGGAAGCTTCCACGCTTGGTAGGCTGGATCACGCAACTTCTGAGAACGTGAAGTTTCACTGGCTTGGCTAAACCTGTAAAATTGCAAGATGAGGCTTATGTGCTTGCTAAACCTGCAAAATTGCAAGATGAAGCCTCACCCAGTCAGACTTGGGCATAACTGGCGATGAGGATGATTTTTCAACTGATGCTAAAAACCAAATCCATTTTTCCTAACCACTGTCCCTTCCCCTATAAGGTCTTATCACTTTTACAAATAGGATTAGGGAGGGAAAATATCTACCAACTCCTGAGGCGGATCTTGCTGAGGGCTTCAGCCTAAATGGGTTTCCATTATGACGGAGGGACTTCCAACTCTAGGTGAGAATGAAGTTTCATCAGTGCTAGGCTGGATCGCAATTTGGAGGAATGAAGCTTCACTGCTTGGCCAAACTTGCAAATTGCAAGATGAGGCTTCACATTACTAAACTCTGCAAATTGCAAGATGAAGCTTCACTCAGCTGGGACTTGTACAATTGCAAATGAGGATGAGCCAACTGATGCCAAACCAACTCATTTTTCCTAACTCAATGTCCTTTCCTATATATGTCCTATTCAGATTTCTGACAAAGAGGATTAGGGAGGAAAATCATCTAATCAACTCCTGAGGCTGGATCTTGCTGAGGCTTCAGCCAGGCTGAAGCTTCACTATGACTGAGGGACTTCAACTGTGTGAGAATGAAGCTTCTATGCAGCTAGGCTGGATCGCAACTTGAGGGAAGTGACTTCACTATGGCAAATTCTGCAAATTGCAAGATGAGGCTTACGTGCTGGGCTAAACCTGCAAATTGCAAGAGTGAAGCTTCACTTAGCTGGGACTTATACAATTGGCGCATGAGGATGAGCCAATCTGATGCCAAACCAATCTATTTTTCCTAACCAATGTCCTTCCTATATATGTCTCGTATTCGCATTTCTATAAATAGGATTAGGGAGGAAAATCATTCATCAACTCCCTGAGGCTGGATCTTGCTGAGGCCTAGCCTAAATGAAGCTTCATTATGACTGAGGGACTTCTAACTTGTAGAGAATGAAGCTTCACTGTGCCAGGCTGGATCGCAACTTGAGGAACGAAGCTCACTACTTGGCCAAACTTGCAAATTGCAAGATGAGGCTTCACGTGCTTGGCCAACCCTGCAAATTGCAAGAGTGAAGCTTCACTCAGCTGGGGACTTATGGCAATTGGCGATGAGGAGATGAGCCAATCTGATGCCAAAACCAACCATTTTTCCTAACCAATGTCCCTTCCTCATATATGTCTTATTCTGCATTTCAGCAAATAGGATTAGGGAGGAAAATTATCCATCAACTTCCTGAGGCTGGATCTTGCTGAGGCTTCAGCCTCAAATGAAGCTTGCATTATGACTGAGGGACTTCCAACTTGTAAGAATGAAGCCTCACTGCTGAGCTGGATTGCACTTGGAGGAATAAGTTTCACTTCTTGGCCAAACTTGCAAATTGCAAGATGAGGCTTCTACGTGCTTGGCAAACTCTGCAAATTGCAAGAGTAAGCTCACTCAGCTGGGACTTATGCAACTATGGCATGAGTATGAGCCAATTGATGCCAAACCAACTCATTTTCCTAACCAATGTCCTCTTCCTATATATGGTCTTATTCTGTATTCTACAAATAGGATTAGGGAGGAAAATTCATCTCATCAACTCCCTGAGGCTGGATCTTGCTGAGGTTTAGCCTAAATGAAGCTTCATTATGACTGAGGGACTTCTAACTTGTAAGAATGAAGCTCACTGTAGCTAGGCTGGATCGCAACTTGAGGAATAAGCTTCACTGCTTGGCCAAATCTTGCAAATTGCAAGATGAGGCTTACGTGCTTGGCTAAACTCTGCAAATTGCAAGATAAGTCACTCAGTTGGGGATCACAATTGGCGTGGCTGAGGAATGAGCTAAAATGATGCAAACCAATCTATTTTCCCCAACCAACGTCCTCTCTATATACCTGGTATCTTACTCTGGGCAAAGAGACACAGGGAGGGAAAATTCATTCATCAACTCCCGAGGCCGGATCCTGGCCATCTTGGTCAGAGCATGGATACTGGGTAAGCTAAAGATATCTATTTTCTTGGCTGAGCGCTCGATCCTCCAAGCTCGTAGCTTTTGTATATATACGGCTGCCTGGGAGCGCTCGATCCGGCAGCCTGCAGCTCTTCAAGCCCCCATGATGGCTGAGTTTGTCCAGTCGCTTGCAGCGCGTCCAGCCATGATGGCTCGAGTATCTGGATCCACAAGTGTAGTGTTGCATTTTGAGTATGACCAAGCAATTTTTGGCTTCAAATTGGTCTAAATGTGTTAAGGGCTTCCTCTAAATGAGTTTTGGGATATATCTGTTTTGACTTGAACCAACTCCCCCTCCCTATATGTCTTATCTGATTTCTACAAGTAGATTAGAGGAAAAATTCTATCAACTCCCCAGGCCGGATCTGCCATCTGGCTGTATATGGACATGGTGCTAGCATATCATGGGCTTCTCTTGCTGAAAGGCCGACTCTCCAAGCCAGAAGCTTGTATATCATGCTGTCTTGGCTGAGCGCTGATCCGGGCAGCTCGTAGCTTTCGGTCGGCCATGATGGATGAGTCATTCAGGCCTGTTTGCGTTCCAGCCGCGATGCCATGGAGCATCTGATCCGCCGCTGGCCCAGTGTTGCATTTCGAGTGGCGACGAAGCAATTTTTGGCCTAAAATTGGTCTAAATGTGTCGCGTGGCCTAAACGAGCCTTGGGACATCTATTTCGGACTTCAACCAACTCCTCCCTATAAGTGGTCTTATCTTGTGACTTCTATGTAAGCAGGATTAGGGAGGAAATATCTATCAATCTCCTGAGGCCGGATCTCGCCATCTTGGCTGTATACGGACATGGTAAGCTAGCATATCACGGCCTTCTTGGCTGAGCGCCTGATCAAGCTTAGCAGCTTGGCATATACGGCTGCCTGGCTGAGCGCCTGATCCGGCAAGCTCGTGCAGTTTCTAAGCCCGGCGATGGCTGAGCTTCGTCCAGGCCTGCTTGTGCAGCGTCCACAGCCATGATGGCTGAGCATCTGATCCGCCACAGTGTCTAGTGCTGTATCTTCGAGTATGACTAAGCAACTTTTGGCTCCAAAATTGGTCTCAAATGTAAGTATGGCCTCCAATGAGCTTTGGGAACATATCTTGTTTTTGGACTTCCAACCAACTCCCTCCTCTTATATATGTCTTATCTGATTTCTAGTATGTAGGATTAGGAGGAGGAAATATCTATCAATCTCCCTGAGGCTGGATCTGCCATCTTGGCTGTATCATGGACATGGTGTTGTGGCAGTATCATGCGCCTTCTTGGCTGAGCGCCTGACTTCCAAGCTTCGCAGCTTGCATATCATGGCCAGTCCTGGCTGAGCGCCTGATCCTGGCAAGCTCGCGAGCTTCTGCCCGGGCCGCGATGGCTGAGCTTGTCCAGGTCACATGCAATGTCCAGCCAGCGATGGCTGAGCATCTGATCCACAATGTCCAGTGCTGTACTTCGAGGATGACTAAGCAATTCTTACTTAAATTGGTCTAAATGTGCTGCCATGGCTTCCAAATGAGTTTTGAGATACATTCTTGCTCTTTCTGACTTCCAACCAACTCCTCCCCTATATGTCTATTGCATTCCATGATGTGCAAGTAAAGATCACCTTGTCGTAAAACCTTCAGAGATACTCAAGCTAGCTTCAGGCAACGCATCAATTGTAATGGGGTTTGTATGTTAATACTATGGAGTGATTGGCGTGATTTTGGAGTTCTTCAGAGTTGAGCATAGATTCTGCAAGAAATCTCAACTCCGGCTGAAGTCCTTGATGCCAACAACCTGGGAGTTATTGATCCGCTGTGATGGTGGTATCATGTGGAAACTTGCGCAAGCGATGGCTAAGCAGTTAGCTGTAGACTCCAAACTTAAGTGCTAGGTTTTCAGTGCTGGACTTGGCTGGGCAAACAAACTATTGCCAGCCATAGTGGCACAGGTATGGCTGCTAAAAGTATTGATATGACCAAATCTTTAGGTTAGACTGGATTCATGAGTTGCATTCTAGCCTCTTCGTAAGGGGTGGCATCTTGTACAATCAAGTGGGGATGGAACAATGAGGTTTCTGAGTATTTAATATACGCATGTTCATAGCAGCAGAGAAGATTCTTCTGTTTACGCCGCTGGGAATAAGCATGTTTAGGTAGCGGAGGATGAGGTAGAGTTTCATGAGGGCAGCTGTGCATCTACCCTGCCTCAGAGAATGGCCTCGTGAGGCTGATTTCGTTTGGGCTAGGGTTTCTTAGCGTGTAGGCTAACTGCCAGGGCGCAATTGACTGCCGCCCGATGGGCCTCAGCTGGCTTTTGGCTATTAGATTGCTGACTGAAAAATTGTGATTTATAAGTGTAGGATTAGGGAGGAAAATATCTATCATCTCCCGAGGCCGGATCTTGGCCATCTTGGCTGTAGCATGGACATGGTGTTAGCATATTACGGCCTTCCTGGCTGAGCGCTCGACTCTAAGCTTGCAGCTTATATTGCCATTATGGCCTGAGGCAGCGCCTGATCTATGGCTACAGCCTGCAAGCTTCGTGCCATGATGGTTGAGCTTTCAGCTCCAGGCCTGCTTGCAGCATCCAGCCATGATGGCTGAGCATCTGATCCACATGTCCAGTGCTGCATTTGAGTATGACTCAAGCAATTTTTACTTCAAAATTGGTCTAAAGTGCAGCATAGCTTTCTAAACTGAGCTTTTGGGGATATATCTTGCTTTGGATTTCCACCCAACTCCTCCTTGGCATATGTCTTATTCGATTTCTAAGTAGGTAGGATTAGGGAGGAAAAATATCTATTGATTCCTGAGGCTGGATCTGCCATCTTGGCTGTATATGGACATGGTAAGCTAGTATATCATAGCCTTCTTGGCTGAGTGCCTGATTCTCAAGCTTGCAGCTGTCACATGGCTGTTCTCGGCTGAGCGCCTGATCCGTGCAAGCCTGTAGCCTTAAGCCTGGGCATGATGGCTGAGCTTCGTCCAGGCCTGCTTGCAGTGGCCCGAGCCATGATGGCTGAGCATCTGATCTGCCTGGCGTCTAGTGCTGCATTTCTGAGTATGACTAAGCAATTTTGGCTTCAAAATTGGTCTCAAACAGTGCTCATGGCTTCCAATGAGTTTTGGGACACATCTTGTTTCTGGACTTCTAACCAACTCCTCTCCTATATATGTCTTATCTGCGATTTCTACAAGTAGGATTAGGGAGGGAAAATATCTATCAGATCTCCTGAGGCTGGATCTGCCATCTTGGCTGTATAGTGACATGGGTAAGCTAGTAGCATCACGGCCTTCTTGCTGAGCGCTTGACTTCTAAGCTTGCAGCTTGCATGACATTACGGCCGTCCTGGCTGAGCGCCTGATCCGGGTAAGCTTGCAGCTTTCAAGTCCGGCCGCATGATGGCTGAGCTTCTATCCAGACCTGCTTGCAGCGTCCAGCCATGATGGCTGAGTATCTGATCCGCTCAAGTGTCCAGTGTTGATACTTGAGTATGACTAAGCAATTTTGGCTTCTAAAATTGATCCAAATGCTGCTAGCATGGCTTCCAAATGAGTTTTGGGACACATCTTGTTTCTTGACTTCCAAACCAACTCCTCCTATATATGTCTTATTCGTGATTTCTATGAGTAGGATTAGGGAGGAAAAACATTCTATCAACCCCTGAGGCTGGATCTGGCCATCTTGGCTGGTAAGAGCGGACATGGCAAGCTAGGCATATCACGGCCTTCTTGGCTGAGCGCCTGACTTCTCCAAGCTTGTCAGCCTGTGGCATTACGGCAGGTCCTGGCTGAGCGCGCTGATCTGGCAAGCCTCGTGCAGCTTCTAAGCCTCCGGCCATGATGGCTGAGCTTCGTCCAGGCCTGCTTGCAGCGGCCAGCCATGATGGCTGAGTATCTGATCCGCTAAGTGTCTAGGGTTGTTACTTTTGAGAGTGACTTCAAGCAATTTTGGCTTCAAAATTGGTCCAAATGTGTTTCATGGGCTTCCCAATGAGCTTTGGGACATATCTTGTTTTCGGATTTCCAACCAACTCCCTCCCTATATATGTCTTATTCGTGATTTCTATATAGTAGGATTAGGAGGAAACATCTAACAACTCCCCGAGGCCGGATCTGCCAGCATTGGCTGTGGGAGCGCGGATATGGTAAGCTATGCACACGGCTTCTCTTATTGAGCGCCTGATCTCAAAGCTCTGTGCAGCTTAGAATATCACGGCTGGTCTTGGCTGAGAGCGCCCGATCCGTAAGCCTCGCAGCTTCGGAAGCCCGCCATGATGGCTGAGCTTGTCCAGCTCTTGCTTGCAGCGCCCAGCTGATGATGGCTGAGCATCTGATCCGCCAAGTGTCTAGTGTTGTACTTCGAGTGATGACCAAGCAATTTTTGCGTCGAAATTGGTTCCAAACAACAAGATGGGCTTCAAATGAGTTTTGGGGATATATCTTGTTTAAATGTACGTGGATTGCATGGATCAGAGTTCTGGTCATCCGCCTTCCCCGTATGATAGATAGAAATGCATGGACTCGCGAGCCACGCTGCATGTAAGTATATATTTTTATGCAACTCCTTTTCGAGCGCGCGTCGCACTTACAAAAAATGTCTAATCTAGTGACACTTTCCGTGATCCTCCCACCTTCTCGTATATCTACTCGGCACGCTGGAGCTATATATCTATCCAAAGAACTGACCTGCAGAGACTCGAACTCTTGTCTTTTAGGCCAGAAGAACAGATTTTGGGAATGAGGGACTTTGTTTATTCTCTTCAAAGGACCTTTTGGAGTGAGAAGATTGGAGGGAGGGATGAATCAAAGCGAGTATGGGGCTGAACCTCATGGGATCGTGGCAGCAAGGCTTACTCGGCCACTTCATAACACCTCGCTGTGCCGCATCTGCTGTCTGCAAAGGATTCACCCACCACCCGTGGTAATAGGTATCAGGCGTCCTGCGCAGCCTGGCTCGCTGCAGGGCTGACGCCACGGCATACGCCTCTGGGGACCCGGCAGTCCTACCACAGGTCGGGCACGCGCGACGGCGATGCGCCGCTTCTCTTTAGCCTGGATTCACCAGAGGCGCCTCACGCCAACTCGCACACGGTAAGTTTCAGCCACTGGCCTTCAACCAGCGCGATGACCACTGTGTGTGAACTGATGGTCCTCCTGTACTAGGCTGGAATTACTATCATGCACCGCTCACCGAGGGTAAAACTAATCTGTCTCACGACTGTCTCAAACTGCAGCCTACGCCTCCTATCAAAAAGTAGAATAATCCAACACTCTGGGCAACCATTCTCATAAATGAGCAGTAAGAGCCGACATCGAAGATCAAAAAGTAATGCCGCTTGATGAATGCTTGGCTGCCATGAAGTTTAGCATATCCTCGTGTGAAATTTTCTTCATAATTTAGCCTTCAAATTCCAAGATCTAAAGGATCGAAGGCTACGCCTTACGGTCCGTATTCGTGACTGAAATGTGAATCAAATGAGCTTTAGCCTTTTGTCTCCACATGATTTCTGCCCTGCTGAGCTCATCTCTAGGACACTCGTATCTTTAGCGGATGTGCGCCCTAGCCAACTCCCCACCCAAGGCAATGTCTTCACTTGACGGCATAGTAGTGCTAGCCTTGATCTAAAAAGAGGGGCTATGCCTCGCTCGCCTGCACTAATAAGTGAAAGTAAGGCAGCAAGTAGGGTAGATTCACCTTCCGCCACAAAGACGGCTCCACTTCATCCTGACACCTCCTAAGCCATTTCTACAAAGTTTGACTCAGAGCTGCTTCACAGGGTCTTCTTTCCTTGCTGATTCCGCCAAGCCTGTCCCTCTTGCTGGGGTTCTACTGGATAGATGGTAGCAGTGGGAATCTCGTTAATTCATCAGGCCACTAATTAGATGATTAGCACTTGGCTACCTTAAGAGAGCCATAGCTACTCCTGCCAGCTTTACTCCAGGCTTGGGTTGAATTTCCTACTTGAGCATTCAGAGACATGGGTGAAATCATATCATGCATAGCATCCGCAGGGACTACATCGTGAATGCTTTGTTTTAATTAAATAGTTTGATTCCTCTTGTCTGCATTTCAGTCTCTGAGTTGACTGTTCTGATGTACGTCGGAAGGCCCTGAGGAGCTGCTCCAATCTGCCTCCTCGGCCGGCACGATGATGACCCAGCCCGCCGCGTGAGCAGCCTTTGGCAGCTCGCCCGACAGCCGACGGGTTCGGGACTGGGACCTCGGTGCCCAGCCTCAGAGCCAACCCTTTCCTGAGGCCATGATCCATTTTGCCGACTTCCCTCGCCTTAGACTGTCTCACCACGACGCAGGCTGTCTACCCTGAGACTGATGCGTGATGAGTAATGCACTCGGCTGGATGGTACCCGGTCCTCCGGATTTCAAGGGCACGGGGCGCACTGATACTCACGCGACGTGGCGTGCTCTTCCCGCCGCTGGACCCTACCTGGCTGAACTGCTTCTAGGTGGGCAGGCTGCAAATGTAAAAGATAACTCTTTCCGAGGCCTCCGCCCCGACGCCTCCGACTCCTAACGCACGCCAACCGCCACGCCCTGCCTCAGGAATTTCCGAACTCTGATTCCTTTCAAGTTCGCGGTTGACGCCTCGACGGCTCTGCCTCCTTAGGACTGATCAACCCATGTGCAAGTGCTGCTCGACATGGAACCTTCCTCTCTCTCGCCTTCAAAAGTCTTACCTGAATATTTGCATACTACTACGGAGATTCAGCTAATTCGACGGAAGGCTCCGCCACCTACGGCCTAGGGCCCTGGGCAGGGCCACCACGCGCCTCCCTACTCATCGGGGTTTAATGCATTGCCTCCCGACGGCCTGGTGGTGTGGGGCCGCGCTCTGAAGCTGCCATCTTATCTTAAGTAGTTGATCTCAGGTGAGTAGTTGTTACATACTCCTTGGAGCGGATTTCTGACTCCATGACTCACCTGGTCCGCGCTGTCTTAACTCGACCAAATACTCTTGTGGGTCTCTAGGTTAGCGCAGAGTTGGGCACTGGGGAACCCGGCCTGGCCCATCCTGCACGCTGGTCGCTGGCACAAAATGGCCACTGAGCTCATCTGGTCGGGCGCGGCCTATCGAGAATGGCGCCTGCGCTACCTACACTATTTGTAAAGTTTGAGAATAGGTTGTAGGCGCGCCTCGGCGCCTCTCAATTGGCTTTACTGATAGAATTTACCTGTCATGGCCTCTAGCACTATCCTCAGGGAAACTTCTGAGGGAACTCAGTTATTTAGATGTGCTCTTATTTAGTCTTCGCCTTATACTGGAAGCTGATGTAACGATTTGCATCAGTTAAGATTACTGGGCTAGCTCTACCAGAAGTTTCCTCTCTCGCCTCGCCTACCCAGTATAGTTCTGCTCACCCTCCTGGTCCTGGCAGTATGCGCTTCCTACCAACCCCTTCACGGTAAGATCTAGGCTTTGGCTTGCGGCAACCCTACAAGGGGATCCTGGCCAGCCAGCCTTCTCTGGCTTCTTTACGGGTTTTACTTTACCTGTGGACTGCATACATGCTGACTTCTTGGTCTGTGGTTCAAGACGTGGCCAAGGGGACTTGCATCAATGAGCGCTGAGTACCTGTTGCCAGAGGCGCTGAGGGCGCGCATAAGCAGGCTGCCACTACGATCGAGGCGACGAGGTGCGCCTGCACGATGACTGCAGCCTCGGCTTGGGACGCTACCTAATCTGCTGGCTGTCCCGCACTTCGAGCCGATCGCGGGACTGCCTACTACTGGGCCCAGATCTCGACTGGGTGGCACCGCGCCCTCATCCGCTCTCTCCCGGCACTCAGGGCACTTTGACTCTCTTTCTAAAGTCCTTCATCTTCTCATGTACTTGTCTGCCATTCTGGTCTCTCAGCCGAGATTTAGCCTTGGATGGAATTTCATCACTCACCTAATGCATTCTGAACAACCCGGGGACTTGCGCGCCGATCGTCAGCTGCCAGCGGGACAGGGTCTCAGTGCACGACGGGCTTCACCTCTCTGTGCGCCCTTCATGGGACTTGGCCTGGCCCACGCCGAGGACGCTTCTACAGACTTCATATCTTGAGAGAAGGCTGGCTCACCCTCTGGCTCGGCTGTTCTGCCTCGCTCAGCCAGCATTAGGGAATTCTTTGTGCTTCTTTCCTCCGCTTATTGATATGCTTAAATTCTGGCGGTAGTCCCGCTGACTCGGGCCTGAGTGGGGAGCTGTAATGACGCGTCGCATGGGCTCCTTAGTGGTCTCTTCACGAGGGTAAGCAGCAGACATGATTCAGGAACGAGAGAGACAACGAGTGTCACCACTACGGACTCGTGACGCATGGCCTCCTAGGGCCTAGTGTTTGGACTCACCGACTTCTACACTGGCACGTAAATAACATCCTCCCCATCTACCGCACACTGCCAATGCCGCCGAAGGCGCCAAGGACAGCTGGAGTTGAGGGGAGACTCATGCGTGACGCCCAGCGGCGGCGTGCCTTCGGCCTGGATGTCAAAGTGCACTCTGCGCTTCAAAACCTGGTGTGGTCTACGGATTCGTAACTTCACTGAGCACTGCATTTCATCGCTCAGCTGTCTTCATCAAGTGATGAGCTCGTAGATATCCATGCCGAGAGCCGCCTCGGAGATTGACTTTCAGGACACTTGCCACTGCACTTCTCCTACCGAGGCAGGAGGTAAAGATAAGAGGCAACGCTAGTACCCATTTGTTTTTTCCCTGGCGCCTACTGTACCTGGGCCTGCCTTTCGGCACGAAGAGAGGGCGAGCTAACTCCCGACCGAGCGGGTGGAGTAAGGGGGATCTCCCTACCTGTACTACCACTGAAATTGATCTACGGTTCCCGCGGGCCGCCCTGCTTGGCAGGTATTCATAATGATCCCTCCACAGGTCCACTCTACGGAAACCTTGCTACGACTTCCTTCCTCTGAAATGATAAGGTCTCGAGTGGACTTCATGACGTCTATCAAGTGGCGTAACTGGCTCTGCACGCCAAGTGATCCGAACACTTCACCTGACCATTCAATCGGTAGGATGGATGGGCGTGTGTGCATAAAGGGCAGGACGTAGCCAATCAGCGAGCTGATGACTCGCTTACGCAGGAATCTCCTGCCTAAGACTGACAATTGCAAATGATCTATCCCCATCACGATGAACTTTTCTGCAGATTACCCGGACTTGCCGGCATAGGCTATACACCGCTGAATATATCACGTAGGTGCGCGGTGCGCCCAGAACATCTACGTACTGGTGCAGACCTGCTATTGCCTCAAACTTCCGTACTGAACGCCAGTAGTCCTCTAAGAAGCTGGGCCGCGGAGGGAATCTCCGATAGCCAGTTAGCAGGCTGAGGTCTCTGCTCATAATGGAATTAACTTAGACAAACTGGCCTCCACTAACCAAGAACGGCAGCACTACCACCCATGGAATTCGCGAAAGAGCTCTACCTGCTAACTACTTACGTATGTCCGACTCTGGTAAGTTTCCGCGAGCTGGGATCAATTGCTGCAGGCCCCACTGCTGGTGCCCCTCCATCAATCTCCTTAAGCTCCAGCTTTTGCGACTCTATACCTCTCTGGAACCCAAAAACTTTGATTCCCTTACAAGGTGCCATGAGGTCCTGGAAGCACATCTGACCTGATCCCCTGGTCGTACTGGGCTTATGGCTGAGATTGAGACGTATCTGACTGCCTCTCTGAGCCCCTAACTCTCGTTCTTGATTAATGAAAACATCTCTGGCAAATAAGCCGCAGTTGTTCGCCTTCATAACCTCAGACTCACTTCCGACGCATGAAATACGTATGCCTCTACTGTCCTCTCGTCAATTCATCACCTGGCGTATAGCAATGCAACAGGATCAAATCCTATGGATGCATCCGCCATGCTAATGTATCCAGAGCTTGGCGCTTTCTTGAGCACTCTAATCTCTTCTGTACACAGAGCACTGAGAGGCAATGACCCGCCAATTAACGCTTAGGAATGACGACCGCTGTAGAAGGGGATTTAGATGACTGGTGCACACCCAAAGTGGGCTGACTGGACGACTGCAATCTAAGAGTCCAATTGCGAGCTTTTAATTGCAATAACTTGAGATATACGCTATTGGAGCTGGAATTATCAGTGCAGCTAAGGTACCATGACTTGCCTCCAATGGATCTCTTATTGAGGGACTTAGATTGTACTATTCCAACTGGCTGCACTTTAAGAGCCCTGCATTGTTATTTATTGTCACTACTCTCCCGTGCTAGGATTGGTAATCTGTGCGCCTGCCGCCTTCTCTTGATGTGGTAGCCGCTTCTCAGGCTCCTCTCCGGAATCGAACTCCAATTCTCCGCCACCTGGTCACCACCATAGTAGAGCCACTATCCTACCAATCGAAAGTTGATAGGGCAGAAATTTGAATGATGCGCCAGCATAAAGGCAACATGATCCACTGAGTCATTATGAATCATCTCTATAAATGCAAATGCTCTGGCGCTGACCTTTTATCTAATAAATGCATCCCTTCCAGAGTCGGTTTGCTGCAATGATTAGTCTAGAATTCACCATGGCTATCCAGTAGGTGAAGCACTACCAAACAAACGTATAATCGACTGAATGAGCTACCTGCAGTTCTACAGTCCAATTAGCTCTATACTTACATGCATGGCTTTAATCTTTGAGAGTAAGCTATATGACTACTGCGGATTCACCCAGGGTAGCATTCTCAGTCGACGCTTATCTTTCTGGCATCGGACTGTCGTCGAATTCCACTGTCTCCAATAGAACTAGTAAGCCAATCACTAAGGAAAGCCCAAACTCTGTGAAAAGAGCACTGGGAGCAAATCCATCCCGAGCGTAACACTCCGGGACAGAAGAGTAGCAGCCGATCTTTGAAATCTTTTTCTGGGGCTTGAAAATACTCTGAGCTCCTATGCGTACTACTGCAATCTAAGGGAAATAAAAAGATCTCTATGCCTCCATGAGAACGTGGATAATAATATCACCAATAAATGGGAATACTGAGACTTTGTCGAGTACCATCTCGCGCCACTCTAAGAGCAGGCGAGGCAATGAGGTGGGAGGGAGCAAAATCTAGTACTCCTCAGGTAGGGCAAGATAGAATTGAAACGTGTGCTTCTGCTAAGGATAGCATGGACGGGACTCAGAGGTAATCTGGCTTGCTGCCTGCCGCCAGAGATGCGGAGGAGCCAAACTCAGCACAGGTGAAGAACCAAGACATCTCCACATGCCAACATGCGATAGTCATGTCAGCCAAGAAATAACTATCTCCTAGAACTCAGTGCTAAGCCACTAAGGTGCAATCTTTGGTGGCCGAACACTGGTCTAATGCACAACAATCATGACAACTATTCTAAGAGAATATCGCCAGTGGGAAAATAGTATTATTTGACTAACGATTCTTCTTCTTGCCCGGAAGGGAAAAATCAAGCAATGCTGGAATTATTCGGCCTGGGATTTACATAGCTGCTGCAATGGAATATGGAGCCAACTGATGCCAACATGACTGGAGTGACTCCTAACTCTGGAGGAATGAAGCCTCACGCATTGGCCACAACTCTCTGCAAATGTCAAGATGAGGCTTCATGTGGCTTGAAGCCAAACCTGCAAAATTGCAAGAGTAAAGCTTCACTGAGCTCGGACTTACACAATTGGCGTGCAAGATGAGCCAACTGATGCCAAACCAAATCTATTTTACTAACCAACGTCCTCTCCTATATGTCTTATCTGCATTTACAGTTAATGAGGATTAGGAGGAAAAATCATCTATCAAACTCCTGAGGCTGGATTCTGCTGAGGCTTCAGCCTAAACGAAGCTTCTATTATGACTGAGGGACTTCCAACTTGTGGTGCAGAATGAAGTCCCATATGCCAGGCCGGATTACAACTCTGGAGGAATGAAGCTTCACTGTTCGGCTGAAACTCTGAAAATCGGAGATGAGGTCTCATGTGCTTGGCTAAACCTGCAAATTGAAGATGAAGCTTCACCTAGTTGGACTTATACAATTAAGTGCATGAGGATGGAGCCAATTGATGCCAAACCAACTCATTTTTCCTAATCTAATGTCCTTCCTTATATGGTCTTATTCTCACTTCAAATAGGATTAGGGGAGGAAAAATCATTCTATCAACTCCTGAGGCCGGATCTGCTGAGGCCCAGCCTAAACGAAGCTTCACTATGACTGAGGGACTCTAACTCGGTAGCAGAATGAAGCTTCATCACTGCTAGGCTGGATCGCAACTTGGAGGAACAAGCTTCACTGCTTGGCCAAACCTGTAAATCGGGCGAAGATGAGGCTTCACGTGCTTGGCCAAACCTGCAAACTGTGTAAGAGTAAGCTTCACTCTAGCTGGGATTTCACAATTGGGCATGAGGATGAGCCAATCTGATGCCAAACCAACTATTTTCCCAACCAATGTCCTTCCTTATATATGTCTTATCTAGGATTTCATAACAGAGGATTAGGGGAGGAAAATTCATTCAACAACTCCTTGAGGCTGGATCTGCTGAGGCTCTAGCCCAAATGAAGCTTGACTACTGACTGAGGGACTTCCAAACTTGTAAGAATGGAAGTCTCTCAATGTGCTAGCTGGATCACAACTTTGAGGAATAAGCTTCACTTGCTTGGCACAAACCTGTAAATTGCAAGATGAGGCTTCATGGCTTGGCCAACCTGTAAATTGTGATAGAGTAAGTTCTACTCTAGCTGGGATTTGGCAACTAGTGCATGAGATGAGCCAATTGATGCTAAAACCAACTCATTCTTCCTAACCAACGTCCCTTCCCTATATATGTCTTAGTCTGCACTTCTATAAAGCAGGATTTAGGGAGGAAAATCATCTATCAACTCCTTGAGGCCGGATCTCGCTGAGGCCTAGCCCAAATGAAGCTCTACTATGACTTGAGGGACTTCTAACTGTAGGAGAATGAAGCTTCAATGCGCTAGGCTGGACTCGTAACTTTGAGGAATCAAGCCTCACTCGTTTGGTACAACCTTGTAAACTTGCAAGATGAGGCTTCATGTGCTTGGCCAAACTCTGCAAATTGCAGAGATGAAGCTTCACTCAGCTGGGACTTGGCACAATAGTGCAATGAGGATGAGCCAATCTGATGCCAAACCAACTATTTTCCCAACCAACGTCCTTTCCTTATATATGTCTCGTATTCTGCATTTCTACAAATAGGATTAGGGAGGAAAAATCATCTATCAACTCCTGAGGCCGGATCTGCTGAGGCTTCTAGCTCAAATGAAGTCTGCATTATGACTGAGGGACTTCAACTCGTAAGAATGAAGCCTCATGTGCTAGGCTGGATCGCAACTTGAGGAATGAAGCTTCACTTGCTTGGCCAAACTTGAAAATTGCAAGATGAGGCTTCAAGTGCTTGGCTAAACCTGCAAATTGTAAGAGTGAAGCTTCACCAGCTGGGGACTTGCACAATTAGGCGATGAGGATGGAGCCAACTGATGCTAAACCAACTATTTTCCTAACTCAATGTCCCTTCCTTATATATGTCTTATTCTGCATTTCTGCAAATAGGATTAGGGAGGAAAATTATCTACCAACTCCTGAGGCTGGATCTTGCTGAGGCCTAGCCCAAATGAAGCTTCACTATGACCGAGGGACTTCCAACTTGTAAGAATGAAGCTTCATCGTGCTAGGCTGATCGCAACTTGAGGAATAAGCTTCACTGCTTGGCCAAACTTGTAAATTGCAAGATGAGGTCATGGCTGGGCTAAACCTGCAAATTGCAAGAGTGAAGCTTCACTAGCTGGGGATTCTATACAATTGGCGCATGAGGATGAGCCAACTGATGCTAAACCAACTATTTTTCCTAACCAACGTCCCTTCATATATGTCTTATCTGCATTTCTAAGCAAAATAGGATTAAGGGAGGAAAACTATCTACCAACCCTGAGGCCGGATCTGTTGAGGCCGAAAGTCATCATAAATGAAGCTTCCATTATGACTGAGGGACGTAACTTGTAAGAATGAAGCTTTAATGTGCTAGGGCTGGACGCAAATTTCTGAGGAATGAGTCACTCGTTTACAACTTGCAAATCGCAAGATGAGGGCCTCATGTATGGCCAAACCTGTAAAATTGCAAGAGTGAAGTTTCCACTAGCTGGGGACTCCCACACCAAGGGGAATGAGGATGAGCCAACTGATGCCAAACCACCCATTTTCCTAAACCAACGTCCTCCTTCCTATATATGTCTGTATTCAGTACTTCTACAAAGTAGGATTAGGGAGGAAAATCATCTCATCAACTCCTGAGGCTGGATCTTGCTGAGGCTTCCAGCCCAAATGAAGCTTCACTATGACTCGAGGGACTCTAAACTTGTAAGAATGAAGTTTCACCAAAGTAGCTGGATCGCAACTTGAGGAATGAAGCTTCACTGTTTGGCCAAACTTGCAAATTGCAAGATGAGGCTTCACGTGCTTGAGCAACCTGCAAATTGCAAGAGTGAAGCCACTCAGCTGGGGATTCTGCACAATTGAGTGCATGAGGATGAGCCAATTGATGCCAAACCCAACTATTTTTCCTAACCAACGTCCTTCCTATATATGTCTTGATTCGTATTTCTACAATAGGATTAGGGAGGAAAACTCATCTATCAACTCCTGAGGCTGGATCTGCTGAGGCCTCAGCCTCAAATGAAGCCTCACTATGACTGAGGGACTTCCAACTTGTAAGAATGAAGTCTCATCACAGTGCTAGGCTGGATCGCAACTTGAGGAATGAAGCTTCACTGTTTGGCCAAACTCTGCAAATTGCAAGATGAGGTCTTACGTGCTTGGCCAAACCTGCAAATTGTGAAGAGTGAAGCTTCACCAGCTGGGGATTTACACAATTGGCGCATGAGGATGGAGCATGCAACTGATGCTAAACTAACTATTTTTCCTAACTCAATGTCCTTTCCTATATATGTCTTGATCTGTATTTGACAAATAGGATTAGGGAGGAAAATTCTATCTAATCAACTCCCTGAGGCTGGATCTCGCTGAGGCCTAGCCCAAATGAAGCCATCAGTGACTGAGGGACTTCTAACTTGTGGGTAGAATGAAGTCTTCACTAAAGCAGGCTGGATCGCACTCTGAGGAATGAAGCTTCACTCGCTTGGCCAAACTTGAAAATTGCAAGATGAGGCTTCACGTGCTTGGCCAAACCTGCAAATTGCAAGAGTGAAGTCACTCAGTTGGGATTTACACAATTGGCGTGAACAGGATGAGCCAATTGATGCTAAAGCCAATCCATTTTTCCTGAAATCAACGTCCCTTCCTATATATGTCTTATTCTGGCATTTCTAGCAAATAGGATTTAGGGAGGAAAAATCATTCATCAATCCCCTGAGGCTGGGATCCTGACTGAGGTTTCAGCCTAAAATGAAGCCTTACCATTATGACTGAGGGACTTCCCAACTTGTAGGTAATGAAGCTCTATCTGGGCTAGGCTGGATCGCAACTTGGAGGAATGAAGCTTCACTCGCTTGGCCAAATCTGGCAACATTGCAAGATGAGGCTTGAGCGGCTGGCCAAACTCAAATCTGCAGAGTGAGCTTCACCTAGCTGGGACTTACACAATTAAGTGCATGAGGATGAGCTCAATTGATGCTAAACTAATCCATTTTTCTCAACCAACGTCCTCCCTATATGGTCTGATTCTGCATTTCATACAAGTAGGATTAGGGAGGAAAATCATTCATCAACTCCCTTGAGGCCGGATCCAGCCATCTTGGCTGTAAGTGCTGACATGGCAAGCTAGCATCACGGCCTTTCCTAATGAATAGCGCTCGACCTTCCAAGCTTGCAGTTAGCTATCGCGGCATGGTGTCCCTGGCTGAGCGCTTGATCTGGCAAGCTTGCAGTCAGCTCTGCCAGTGATGGCTGAGCTTGTCCAGGCCTGCTTGCGTGGCTCCAGCCATGATGGCTGAAGCATCTGATCCTGTCAAGTTCAAGTTGCACTCTGAGGTATGACCAAGCAATTCTTGGCTTTCTAAATTGATCTCAAATGTAAGTAAGCAAGTGGTTCAGAATGAGTTTTGGATATATCTTGTTTCCTTTGACTTCCAAACCAACTCCTCCCCTATATATGTCTTATTCTGGGATTTCTATAAGTAGGATTAGGGGAGGAAAACATTCATCAACTCCTGAGGCTGGATCTGGCCATCTTGATAGCATGGACATGGTGTTTTGTGCATATCATACGTGCTTTTCTCACTGAGCGTTTGACCTCCAAGTTTGCAGCTTGTAGAGTACGGCTCGTCTCTGGCTGGAGCGCCTGATCCGGCAAGCTCGCAGCTTCTAAGCCTGCGCCGCGATGGCTGAGCTTGTCCAGGCCTGCTTGCAGCGGCCCAGCGCGCGATGGCTGAGCATCTGATCCTGCCAAGTGCCCAGTGTTGTACTTTGAGTATGACTCGCCAAATTTTGGCTTCCAAAATTAGTTCAACACTGTAAGTGGGCTTCTAATGAGCTTTGGACATATCTTGTTTTTGATTTCAACCACCTCTCTCCCCTATATATGTCTTATTCGGATTTCTACAAGTAGGATTTAGGGAGGGTGACATCTATCGAACTCCTGAGGCTTGGATCCGGCCATCTTGGCATATGTATAGGCGAGCATGGGTGTGCTAGCAGCACTGTGCCTTCTTGGCTGAGCGCTCGACTTCTCCAAGCTTGTAGCTTCGTGGCATTACGGCTGCAGTCTTGGCGAGCGTCCTGATCCGGCAAGCCTGCAGCTTTCAATGCCTCCGGCCATGATGGCTGAGCCTGTCCAGGCCTGCTTGCAGCGTCCAGGCATGATGGGCTGGAGCATCTGATCCGTCGAAGTGTCTGGTGTTGTATCTTGAGGATGACGCTAAGCAATTTTTGGCCTCAAAATTGGTCCAAACATGCGCTGCCATGGGCTTCAAATGAGTTTTGTGGATATATCTTGTTTTGACTTCCAAACGCAACTCCTCCCTATATATGTCTTATCTGCATTTCTACAAGTGAGGATTAGGGGGAGGAAAGACTTCATCAACTCCTGAGGCTGGATCCGCCATCCTGGCTGTGATATGGGACATGGCTAAGCCAGCATATCACGGCCTTCTGGCTGAGCGCTCGACTCTCCAAGCTTGCAGCTTGTATATCACGGCTGTCTCTGGCCGAGCGCCTGATCCGGCAAGCCTGCAGCTTCTCAAGCTCCGGCCACGATGGCTGAGCTTCGTCCAGGCCTGCTTGCAGCGGGGTCCAGCCGCGATGGCTGAGCATCCGATCCGATCGTATGGTCCAGTGTTGTACTTGAGTATGACCAGCAATTTTGGCTTCAAAATTGATCCAAATGTGCTACATGGGCTTCCAAATGAGCCTTGGGACATATCTGTTTTTGGACTTCCAACCAACTCCCCTCCCTATATATGTCTGTATCTCGTATTTCATGTAAGTAGGATTAGGAGGAGAAAACATTCATCAACTCCCTGAGGCTGGATCTGGCCATCTTGGCTGTATATGGACATGGCAAGCTAGCAGTATCACGCATTTTCCTTGGCTGAGCGCCTGACTCTCCAAGTCTGTGCAGCTTGTGGCATCTACGGCTGTCTTGGCTGAGCGCCTGATCTGGCAAGCCTGCAGCCTTAAGCCTCGGCCATGATGGCTGAGCTTGGTCCAGGCTCGCTTGCAGGCGTCCAGCCGCGATGGCTGAGCATTCGATCCGCTAAGCCGTCTAGGTAGGCTGCATTTTGAGTGATGACTAAGCAATTTTTGGCTGCCAAAATTGGTCTAAACAAGTGCTGGGGCTTCTAAATGAGTCTTTGGATACATCTTGTTTAGAATAATGTGACTGGGGTGGCTACGACGAGAGGTCTTCGGCCATCTTGGCTTCTTCCTGCTATAGTATAGATAGAAATGCAGTGGACCATGTTGAGCCACAACATACGATAAGTATATATTTTTTGTAGCAATTTCTTTTTCTTGGCGGTGTCGCAATGTATAAAAATCTCACCCTGTGGCATTTTCCAGATCCTCCAATCTTCTGAGCACCCATTCTCGGGAAGACGTTGAGCAGTTATAGATCTATCCGGACACTGAATTGACCGCAGATCGAACTTTAGTCTCTATGTAGGCCGCAGGGGCGAATGATTTTGGCATGAGGGACTTTGGTTTATTCTCTTCAAAGTGATTCTTTCTTGGAGTGGGAAGGTGACTGAGGGGAGTGGATTTAACCGGTGCGACATGAGCAGGCTTGAATTCGGGTGGATCGTGGGCAAGGCCACTCTGCCACCTGCAGGCACTTTCTCGCCGCGTATGTTGAGCCGTCCTCGCAAAGGATTCTACCTGCGCCACCATGCAGTATTAGGTGATTTACAGGGCACCAAGGCAGCCTCGCCCGCTGCAGCGTGGCTACGCCGACGGCATGGCTCTCCCGGGGACCTGGCAACCGGTCCTTGCGGCCGCAGGTCGGCAATCAAGGACGGGCGGTGCCGCTTCTTTAGCCTGGGACTCTTGAACTTCTAGAGGCTGCTTGCAGCTTGCAATCCCGCATACGCGTAGCTTACATGCCAACGGCTTTCTTGCAATGGTGAAGCGCCAAGTGACTTGGGCGTGTGAACTCAACGGCCCTCTCGTGACTAGGGTGGAACTACTATCGTGCACCGGGCTTACCGTGTAGGTAAAACTAACTCGGCCCCACTTGCGACGTGCCCAAACTCCGAACGCCTCTACGGGCTCTCCTGGTACATTGGGTGGGGTGAATAACCAACACTCTGGGTAGAACTCCCGCCTACAAATGATAGGAAGAGCTTGAGACTCGAAGGACTGCAAGCAACGCTGCCAGTGAACGGGCCATGGGCTGCCAGCGGTCAGGCCATCCCCGTGGGTAAACTCTTCTCACAATTCTTAGCCTGCAACCCAAGATCTGCAGTTGATCGGAGAGGCCACGCCTTTTCACTAGGCTGGTCTGGGATTGGACTGTGACCTGCTGGACCAAATGAGCTTTGCCTTGTGTCCGGTCACGAGATTTCTGCTCTGTTGAGCCTCATCTTAGGACACCTGGGCATATCTTTTAGCTGTGATGTGCCACGGCCTTTAGCCAAACTCCCCACCCGATAAATGTCATTCTGGCCTGAGCGCAGTGAAGTCTAGCTTCTTGATTCTAAAAAGAGGGGCGATGCCTCGCTGTCCGCCTCTTACTGAATAAGTAAAGAATGCTTAATTATGTTAGTGGTGATTTCTACCTTCACGCCGGCAAAGATGGCTCCTACTTATCCTGACACCTCCCCTAAGCCGGCCTCTACAAAGCCGGACTTGAGCTGCTTCCAGGCATGTGGTCTCTTTCCTCACTGATCTGCCGCTAAGCCCAGCCCTCTTCGGCCTCTGGGTCGCCTTGATAGTAGATAGGAGAGGTGGAACCCTGTCATGACCCATCTGGGTGCGGGCCAACTAATTAGATGACGAGGCATCTGGCCACCAAGAGAGCTGGCAGCTACTCCCGCCCGCTTAACCCGCCAGCTTCGGCCGAATTTCTTCACTCTTGAGCATTCGCGAGTAATCGGGCAGTAAATCATATCAGCGCTAGCATCCAGTAGGGACCAAATGCAAAGGCCTTGTTTTACTTGGGTGCCAGCTGACTTCCGTGGTCTGGGACGCAGTTCTCGAGTCGACTCGTCGAGGGACGCGGAGTAGGCCTCAGCAGAGGGAGCCAGTCTCCTAATCTGGTCTCTCAAGCTGCACAGCGACGGCACCCGCTTCCTCGCCATGTGGAGCAGCCTTGAGCAGCCGCTTTCACGATAGCCGACTGGGTCTCGGACTCGGGACCCCGTGGCTCAGCCTTCTCGTGAGCCAATCCTTTCTCTGAGGTACACGAGATCCATGTTGCCACTTCCTTGCTTCGGTACATTGGCTCTGACACTGACTCGCAGGCCGCCCACCCTGAGGACCTGATGCGTTGCTGAGGCGACGACCGGGCGTGTGGATGGCACCTTTGTCCTCCGGATTCTTTGAAGGGGCGCCGGGCGACCTGAGACCAACAGCGCGATTACGGCAGTGCTCTTCCCGGGCCGCTTGACCTCACTTCACGCTGAACTGCTTCGGTGGTGGGGGAAGCATGCTAGAAGCAAAGATAATCTCTTTCTTAGGGCCTCGCCGTCGCCTCCGACTCCCACCGCTGCCCGCACAATGCCACGCCCTGGGTTCTGTGAATTTGGAACTGTATCTCCCTTTCGAAGCCCTGGGCGTGGTTGTGTTTTCGCTCCACGTGGGCCTCCCGCCTCTCAGGGATCAACTTAAACTCGGCGTGGGCAGCGCCACGGCATGGAACTCCTCCCTCTCTCGGGCCTCTGCAAAGTCTCCTTCATTTGAATATTTGCTACTACCACTAAGATCTCAGACTGACGGAGGCTCCGCCTGGCCTCACGCAGCCCAGGCTCTGCAGCCACCGCCTGCGCCTCCTACTCACCTGGTCTCAATGATTGCCTCTGACGCTGGTGTGGGCCGCAAGGCCAAAGGCCATCCATTTCAAGCAGCTGATCTGGCAGTGAGCCACACACCCTTAGCGGATTTTGACGAAGTGACTACCGTCCTCGCTGTCTTAATCGAATAACACTTTTGCCGGGTTCTAGGTTAGCGCCAGGGCCAGGCACCGGGAATCGGCCTGCCTATCCCAGACGGCTGGTCATGCATTTGCAAATGGCCCACTTGAGCTTCCATCCTAAGCGTTTCAATGAGCAGCCATTATTCTAATGCCATTTAAAGTTTGAGGGAATAGGTCGAGGGCAGCCTGATGCCTCTAATTGGCTTTACTCAGAACTTACTCATGCTCCAGCTGTATCCCGAGGGAAACTTCTGTGAGGGAACAAATGCAGCCAGACGGTTCGATAGTCTTCGCCCTATACCCAAGCCGACGAACGATCGCACGCCAGGTATCGCTGCGAGCTCTGCACTGAGTTTCGCTTCGCCCGCCTCTGTGCATGGCAGTCTACCATCCTCGGTCCGGAAGGTATGCTCACCAACTCCTCTAAGATCTAGGCTGGTCATGCATGGCAACCTACAAGGGGATCCTCGCCAGTCAGCTTCCCTTGCGCCTTACGCCTTATCTTCACGTGGACTTCGCATAATGCTGGGACTCTTGGTCTGTGCCTAAGACGGGCCAACAACCGACAGGCCGACGCTGGGAGCATTACTACAGCAAAGAGGTGGCGCCGTGAGGCGCAAGCTGCTCACTACGACGAGGCGGGCGGGCGTCTCCGCGGCATGGATTACAGCCTGGCTTGGGATTACGCCTAACCATGGCTGGTCTCGCACTCCCGAAGTCGACTGGCGGACAGCTCATCACTGCTCTACCCTCGACTGTGTACACGCGCCCTAATCCGCCTCTCCCGACAATTCCCAAGTACCTTTGACTCCTCTTTCAAAAGTCCTTTTCATCTTCCCTCGCGGTAATTTGTTCACACTGGCCTCGCCAGCATTTAGCCTTGGACGGAATTTATCACTGGTTTGGGGCTGCATTCTAAACAACCTGATTTATTATAACAATGGAAAGGATAGGTCCGAGTAATGCACGGGCCTTTACCTCTCAAAGCGCCTTTCCCAGGGACTTGGTTCGGTTCACGCTGAGGACGCTTACAGATTATAAATTGAGCAGCGGCTTGGCCCGATTCTCAAGCTGGGCTGTCCCTGCCCGCTTCGCCAGTTACTAGGGGAATCTCTTTGAAGTTTCTTTTCCTCCAGCTATTGATATGTTAAATTCAGCGTGGTAGTCCTGGGCTTTGACCTGGCTTAGGGGAGGAGCTGAATTATGTCTGGATGGGTTCCTTTTATGGTCTCACGGGGAGGCAGCAGACACGATCTGTGGAACAAGAGATAACGAGTGCTCACTCTACCATGACCGTGGACGCTGGCCTCCCTGTGGCCT
>JAJJWW010011634.1:0-61490 GCA_023531295.1 Papaver armeniacum
GAGGAAGCAAAAAGAGATTGAAGATGAAATTGAAAGACATTATGTTGAACAAGCACGTCCAGCCTGCGAGAGGGAAAGATTAAGAACAGAAATGGAAGAACAGAGAATTGGAAGAAGCAATTCGCAGAATAATCATGATAATCGAGAAAGAAGGCGAGAACAAAATCGCAACAATGGTAATATCAATGAAGAATATGAAAGAGTACAAAGGAGAACCGATAGGCAGCAAAGAAGAGAAAATGATAGATATAACGGTGTGCGAATTCGTGAAAGAGATGAAGGAGAAGATCGCAGAGAAAGACGAGAAGAGAATGATGAACAAGAAAGTCAAAGCGAGACATGAACGCGAGGAGGAAGAGAGGCGGAACTAAAAGACCGAGTGAGATTCAAATTCGATGTAAATGAACAAATCCTGAGAGAATTAGCGAGAAATGAGAGGAATGCTTTGAACGAGTAAAGGGAGGAGGAAAGAGACAATTGGATGAGGCCATCGAGGAAGCTGCGAAAACTCCATTTACACAAGAAGTACAACTAGGAGGAATACCCCCAAAGTGTAATTTACTGCGTTAACCGAGCATTTTTGATGGAACAACTTGTGCAATACAACACATCAAAGCTTATGTGAGGTGTATGTTACAATGGGAAAATCATGATGCTATATTGTGCAAGTATTTTGCATCAAGTTTGACGAGGAGAAGCATTGAAATGGTTTGAAGGTTTGCCAAGAAACACAATCCCATCATTCAACCATTTACAAGCTATATTTTTAGGGGCGTACATAAGTAATAATTCCTCGCGACCGGGTATTGAAGATGTATTTGGGTTAAAACAAAGGGTTGGCGAAAGTTTGAAAGATCTGGCCGTGAGGTGGAAGAAAATGTGTAGCGATATGACTGGTCATGTGGATGAGAGATATCTCATTTTATCATTCATTAATGCTATGTTCGCAACCAATCTGTTATACATTCAGGTTTTTAGAATCAAGAATACAATCACAATGACTGAGCTGCGAGAACTTCGAGAGGAATACATTGCTCTAGAGGAAAAGCAAAATGAGATGGAATCATACCTTGTCGCGAATGCAAGTTCAAGAGCTGCAGAATGCAAGTTTGTTACCTAAATTGATAAACACGGTGGCGAGCACCTCGCAAGGATCAACAAGAAATGATAACGGATGATGGTCGGCAAAAGTTAGTAGCCATGGGAAGTCGCGATCGGGAAGAATTTGAAAAGAAAGAAACTTCTATAGCAGTGGCGGAAATAACAAAATTCAAAGACTTGATCGATGCCACAGAAACTTATGGAGGTCGAGGCATAATTATCATAGAGGGCAGCGAGGTCATAGGGTAGTATGGGAGGAAATCAAGATGCCCCCATGAACGCTAGTGTGGAGAAAATATGGGAAGCTATAATCCGATGGAAAACATACATGCACCAGTGGAACATGGGGAATGAACCGCCTCCGGGTGACATAAGTCATGAATTTTGTTCTTATCACCCATCACCCATTAGTGGTAAGATTGGAGATTAACCCAAAACCTGTTGATGATGAAGATGATGAGGCGGAAAATTCATGGGCAATCAATAGAATCTTAATTGATACTGGAAGCTCTGTAAACATCCTTTTTTACCATACTTACAAGACTATGGGAGGGAAAGACGAAGATCTGATACCTTCAACCTATAAGATTTATGGTTTTAATGGTACTGCCAATAAACCTAAAGGAGAAGCTCGTATGCGAATACCACTGAAAGGATTATCAACTGAAATTTTGTTTTGCATAGTCGATGTGGAGTCCCCCTATAATGCATTAATTGGGCGACCTTGGTTACATGAGATCTTGGGTGTAGCATCGACTTACCACCAGTGCATCAAATTTCCTCATCCCAGTGGTGTTGGAGTTATAAAAGGAGATTGGGCTGAGGGACAAAAGTGCTATGAAGTTGATGTGGAATCTTGCGAGGAAAAGGCTGCTCAAAAGAATAACTGGAAGCAGAACATCAAAGAAGAACAAAGAAGGGAAAGACTGACGGTGGACGCAATAGAAGTGAGAGATGAAGATACATTGCGAAACCAATGCCTGAAGACAGTTGGAAATTGCGATGGTTTCGCAAAAGGGAAGGAAATATCAGGAAATTTAAATGAAGAAGCAAAGAGCAACAGAAGTAAGAAGTGTAAGAAATGAATAATTGATTTTAAATTTGTGTAAAAAAAAATTGTTTTGAGTGACAAAGACATGTCAAAAGTACAAAGAATATGACGATCGAAGAAGGAGTACGCGAAAGTCTCGCGAGACAGAATATATGAAAATCTGGTTAAATAATTACAGCGAAGATCACAACAAACAAAGCAAGACTATGCGATAATTTCGCAAAGATAATGAGAAGAAATAATCAAAAATCAATGATATATACGAATGGGACGAACCTTTATGGCGTACACCCTAGTTCGCGAATGATATTTCGCAAGAGGCAAATGTAAGACCTAAAGTGCGTCATATAAGGGGGTATCTCTTGACATGGCTTAGGAAAAAGGTTACACCGCCCCTGGAACCTGAGTCATGGAGATTTGGGGTCAATAAATCCCATCCGGGAGAGATACCTTGGATTTCCAACTATATAAGGTTATACCCTGGTTGGACGACCGAGGGTCTCTTCCAAGGAGTCAGTGTATGACCAAGGCGCCGAGGTACACGTTTGAGCCAAGAGTGCCTGGGGCATTTGAAGTATCTCGGCCATTCTTGGCAAGTCTTGGCACATGCTGCACTCGGTCCGAAGAAAACTCCACTTAGGGTGCAGTCTCGTAACCATAAGCCCTACAGGTATAATGGATAAGAGGCTGCGAAAACAACTGGTTGTTGTTAAGACCAGATGGGAGGAGCTAGTCTTGTATGGCCGATGTACGCCTCCTTGAAGGAGCAACCAGGGAGATGATAAGGGAGGCACCCTCCATTAGGGAGCTGATAAGTGTCTTAAGACGCAAATGTCATGGGGCTTTATTTTCGCAAGAAAATTTAGGCTTGTCATATTTGTGCGATGATCCTGAAGAGGCAATAATACTAACGCGAGGATAAGACGAGATCAATGGGTATTTATATGAAAATGTAAAGACCTCCTGCGATTTCGTCGCAAGACGACAATGTCATGGGGCTTTATTTTCGCAAGAAAGTTTAGGCCTATCATATTGTCGCAATAAAATTACCCTGCAGAGGCAACAATACTAAAGACATGATAAGGCAAGATCAATAGGTTATTACATGAAAATGTAAAGACGTCCTGCGATTTTGTCGCAATGATGAGGGGTGGCGCAATAAGACCTTTAACTAGGAAGGAAAAATAAGAACACACAAGAAAATGAGTAAGCAAATAAGCTTGCGAAAATGATTATATGCAAACAAATAAGTTTGCGAGTATACACATGGAAACAATCAGGAAAAATTTGCTTGCGAAGACTAAGCAGCAACAGTTATGAAACTGAGTCATATTATTACTTAAAGGTTCTCGACTAAAATCTCTCATTTGAAAACAAATAATAGAGGCAAATATGGGAATGAATAGGATATAAACTTGTTATTTATTTTCATATGATAGATTTACGCACTCATAATATTGATTAAATGTATTGCAAGAAAGAATTGTTCTTTTAACATGTACGGAAAAAGACAACAAAGTACTTGTATTTGAAGATCCAAGAGATTTACAGTAAGAAGTTACAAAAATGGAAGACTAAAAGGATAAATGTACAGATATTACAAGAAAAGAAAGAAGAAAATGGAGCTATTTCTTAGTTCATTCTTGTTTTTCATCAGACTCTTCATCGGACTCCTCTTCTTCGCTAGCATCACTATCAGAGACATCCAAGGAAGGCATATTTTCAGGAATCTTATCAAGAAGACAAGGATATGATGAAAGAGGAATACTGTGGTCATCGCAGACTGTCCTAATAGTTTGATTTCGAAAGCGGACAGCATCATTCTCGAAATTCGCTACAGTAGTTTGCAGTTGCTTCTTCAACTTGGAATACTTGTCATTGCGAAGAGAGAAGTCCTTTGCAAGCTGTTCTTTCTCAGATTCAAGTTCTTTAATTCTTTTCTGAAACCTCTTCTCAGCTTCTGTGAACATATGACAAGGAATTAGTAACTTAATAGCAATCTCACAAAAAAGAAGCGGTAAAGTAATGAAGAACAGTTAACAACCTTCTCTGTCAGAAATCATATCTTTAACCATGACAGTATGCTCAGCGTGAAGGCTAACGTTAACACCTAAGTTATTTCTGGCATTATCTAGAACTTTCACAGCCCAAGCGAATTCATCGTCACTATTTATGAGAAGAAGAGAACTAGTTTGATTCTCTCTCTCTCTCCTTAAGTATAGCATTTTGACGAAGAGATTCATCCCGTTCAATTTGGACTTCAAGAAGAGTTTTTTGAAATTTCGCTAATGCTTGGGCACCTTGATTAGTAATGCGATCTTTGTCATCTATAAGGCTACTAATTCTCTTCCTTAAAATATTAGTTTTCTTGTGGGAACTAAGGTATAAACGTTTAAATCGGTTGGCTAAACCTAAACTAGCTCTATGATCAATTTCTAAGAGGTGAAATTGGGTTTGAAGTTCGTTTAGTGGAAGAGATCTAATTTTTTTATTTGAAAAATTGTTTAAAGATTCGTTGAGATGAGAAAAAAGAGCATCACTATCCATAGGCTCGGGAAATGAGTGAAGAAGAATGGCTTCATCAGAGAGATTATAAATGTCTGCGAAAATGATATGTCAGATAAAGAAAAATAAATGATAGAGTAAATAAAAGCAAGGAAAAAAGAAGAATCTTATACCATAGAGTTGTTGATTAGCACTTTGAAGGCTAGATATTTTATTCTTCTGTGTAGAAGATTCAGCTTCTAGTTGTTGAGTCTTTTCGCGAAGAACCGCATCGTCACTTTCTAACTCTTCATTCTTCTTGCGAAGCTGGAGATATTTGTTTTCAAGAGTGTTGCGCCTTTTCTCAAGATCTGAGGCAACAACAAAGGAAGCTCTCCAAGACTACAAAGAAAGATAAATAAATTATCAAGATATGATTTAAAATTAAAATCATGAAGAAATAAAGAAATACAGACGTAGATGTAGCAAGGCGATCATCTCCAATCCCTTGCATGGAATCAGAGAAGATATTAGATATTAGCGCCATAGGGGATTCAGTTGGATGATCCTCCTTCGCAAAAGAAATATCAACTTCGTCATCATCCTCATCAGAACTCTCGCTGGATAGAGGACTTGAGCGAGAAGAAGAGTGAATTTTCCGTTTTTTAGAAGGTGGAGCAGTGGATTTCCCCTTGTGAAGAGGACCTTTACCCTTTCCTTTGGCCTTCGCAGCTTCAGAAGTTTCTTCTCCGGCAACTTCAACACCAATCTTCACACACGAATGAAGATAAGAAACAGAGGCAACAATATTGTTAAAAATAGCAAAAGAAAATATTTCTTACTTCATCCGTGATTGAACGGAGTACCGCCAGAGTACTCGCCTTTGGATTCCTTTCGTAACTTCTTCTTAATTTGATGATCTAAAAATTTCGCAAGATTAGATATAAGAGGAAATGAAGATTGCAAAGTGAGTGAAAGTTAGGAAATATACATCTTTTGCTTTCCCGGGCTAATTAAATATCCAAGGATGATAATTTGCGAGATTCGCAGGGAGTACATTGGGACCTGAAATGTAAGGTTCGTTCAAAAATAGCGGAAAGACGCACCACTTGTCGTCTTTGGAATGGCGAGGAACATTGTTCTTGCCGGAGTGCCAATCGATATCTTGCATGAGTATCTTGTCGCTGGGAATGTTCTCTTTTCTTTTCAACCGTGCACCCCAAATGAGACTGTCGTTCTTCATATTTATCACTTCATAATTTTCAAAAAAGTTTTCTACTGAATACTTTTCAGCAACTATCTCTAAGTTTGCGAATTTAGGATCTCTGACTTTATCAGGATATAGATATCCCTTACCAGCTCCGCGATTGGAGAATTCAAGCATTAAAAGGATGCAATCCCCACTTAATTGATAGATAGCTCGCGAGAATTTCTCATGAGCAAGAATTTCATAAAACAAGGGCAATTCGGGATCGTAGAGAGGAATGGGAAGACCTGCGAGGAGCTGACCTAGCGAAATTATGATTTTCTGATCATCACAATGATGATCAGTAAACAATTTTGCAGAGAGAATAGATGAAGATTCTTGATTGGGAATGGTGGATAAGGTGAAACTATTCTCTTGTAAATCCTTCTGAGTCTCACCCAAAAGGGTTTCGTATCTACGACCAGGTGGAGCCATTCTCAGAATATGTGGGAATGAATAGAAAGTTGAAGATCCAAAGAAAGAAGAAAATAAAGATTTACACTAGCAGAAACGTAAATTGCGGAGGAGGAGAGTTGAAGAAAAATTGCAGAGAGAAATTAAAAAAAAAGAAAAAAAAAAAGAGGGAGAGTGAGAAAACTATATATAGAGAGGAGTTCTCGAGAATATAAATGCATTTAATGCGAGAGGAGACGTGAATGGTCAAGAAAAGAAAACGGTTAAAAGAGACGTGTCAAGAAAAGAGCGGAAGAAGAAACACGTGTAATAAATTCTGTGTACGGGGTCATATCAAAAACAGATAAATATGAACAGTTGCGGAATTTCAAAAATACTAGTTCTCATGACATTCTCTTCTTCGCAGAGAATACATGAGAAGAGGCAAGATGTAGGATCAGAATATCGCGACATCAATACCTCGCGAGATCAATAAACGATAACATTGCGAAGGTGTCGCAGGCGAGTAATATAAATGACGCAATGAATGACGACAGCCAAAACACGAGAAAGATGTGAAGACCTAGCGAGATCTAGGAGAGTTGCGAGATTATATATTTGTACACTTGCGACATTTCGCAAGTCATTCCCGAAAATAAAGGACAACTTAGCTGTCATCCATTATGTAATACCCTATATAAAGAGCCGAACAGATCTATTGGAGGGGGATTATTTTTCGAGTGTTGGGCAAGTCATTAGGAGAGAGAAAGTTTAGGGTGATTGTAATTCTTAGCTGATTTCCATTTCATCTTGTAAACATTTTAAGAGTTTAATCAATAAAAATTACAATTGTTCATCTTAAAAATGATTTGATTGAATAGATTCTTGTGAGGGGTGTAGTGTAGGATTTCCTGCAACTACAATTTCTGCACACAGGGCATCCCATGGTCCTTGATCTCACGGCCAGCCTGGTGGGTGTCGGTGTAGTTGCAGGAAATCCTACACTACACCCCTCACTAGATTCCACACAACTAAGCCATTTGAAGATGAATAACTATGATTTTTATTAATTAATTCTTTGAATATTACAAGATAAAATGGAAAAGAGCTAAAGAAAATACTTTCACTACAAACTTTCTCTCTCCTAATAACTTGCCCAACACTCGGAAAAAGATCTCCCATACAACAGGCTTATTTGACTCTTTATATAGGGTAATATACAATGGATGACAGTTAAGTTGTCCTTTATTTTCGGGAATGACTTGCGAGATATCACAAGTGTACAAATATATAATCTCGCCACTCTCCTAAATCTCTCTGGGTCTTCACATCTTTCTCGTGTTTTGGCTGTCGTCATTCATTGCGTCATTTATATTACTCTTCTGCGACGCCCTCGCAATGCTGTTGTTTGTTGATCTCGCGAAGTATTGATGTCGCGATATTCTGATCCTACATCTTGCCTCTTCTCATGTCTTCTCTGCGAAGGATAGAATGTCATGAGAACCAATATTTTAAAATGCCGCAATCGTTTGTTTTCTATCAATTTTCTGCCGACAAGATTCCGTGAATTTAGGAATGACTGTTTACACGTATCTAAAATTTCCCTTTTTACCGGAACTTTTAATGTTATCCGGTTACTCTTTTCTCGTCTATTTAAAGGAGGATTCCTTGTGAAAGCATTTGTTTTCTTTTACTTCGTCTTCTTCATCGTCTGCAACTTTTTTCTGCTGCTTTTCTTCATCGTCTTCTTCATCGTTTTCCTGCTACTATTTTTCTTCTACTGTTTCTATGGCATCAAGGTTTGTTAATTTTGCTGAATTTGATCATTTTGTGATTGATATCTTATTGAAGTTGTTTTATTTTGATACTGTTTTTCTTTTAATGACTCCTCTGCCATTTTTGTTTTAACAAGAACAAATCTAACACCAAGTTCACCGTTGTGAACCCTAATATCTCCATGGGTTCGCAACCGAAATCCACTGCCTCTAAAAGAAAGCCTGCGAATAACAAGATAAATAAGAAACATTTACTCTTTTAATAACAATATTGTTGCCTCTGTTTCTTATTTATCTTGTAATTCGCAGGATGACAAAAATGTTGATAGGTCCCCCAAGAAGCCTCGCCATTCTAAACCTGTTGCACCTGCTGTTAACTTTCCTATATTCAAACTTACAACTCCTACTACGAAAGATTCGCAAGATAATCCTACTGTTTCTTCCTGCAAAAATACTGTCAAAGATAACACTTCTATGTCTGAATTTCTCATAGATCAAATCCCTCATAACAGTCCCATTGCGAATGAGCCTATTTCTTCTTCCATTGTCAATGCCTCTACCATTTCTCCAGTCATTAATCCTCATGATATTTCCTCTTCTCATGATATTCCTTTAACAAAAGAAGACTCATCTCTTCCTTCTTCTATCGCCGTTACTTCCTTTTCTGAGCAAATACCTCTTACTAAAGAAAATTTAGAAGGAATAGATGTGGCCTTCAAAGTTCTATCAGATATTGTGAACGATGTCAAGAAGACTTCTGTCGACCCTATCAAATCCGATGTCTGTGAGATTTTGAGCAAACACCTTGGCCCTGATAGAATTTCGCAAACATCTTTGGAGCAAGAAATTAATATTTTGAAGAATGATCTCCAAGCTATGACTGGAAAATGTAATATTCTCCAACTTGAGAATCAGAAACTTCAAAATGTTTCGCTGGATCGTGATAATCTTCGCAAGAAGAATGAAGAATTAAAAGGTATACCCTTGCCTCTGCATTGTCCATTTTTTTTTTTTTTTTTGAAGAAAATCCCTTGTTCGCCTTTCAAGCTTTAAACCAGAAACGAAAAATGGAGATATATCAGTTGGAATCTACTGTTGAAGAAGTTCGAGTTGATAGAGATGCTTGGATGGAGCAATATAACCAATTAGATAATCTTCATACATATTCTGTTGATCAAATAGATAATCTTTCTAAAGAAAATGCTGATTTAGCTCAGAAACAAGACTCATTAAGTAATGAATTATCTCTCCTCTCTTACTCTTTGACTAAAGCTAATTTGGAGTTGGAAACTTTATTAGATGAGAATGAAACTCTTTCTTAAGAAAAGCGAACTCTGTTAAACAAGGTGGCGATTTACTCGCAACAGTCTGATATTTGTCAAAAATTATGTAAAGAGCAAGAACAATCTCTTTGCTCGCTGAGAAATCAACTTGAAGAAGTTACTGCCGAGAAGGATAAACTTATTCAGGGTAGAATAATCTTAAGTGTAAAGGCAAACCAATTCAAGGATCAATGTTCCAAGTTAGAAAAGTCCAACTCTTCCCTTGCAAAAGAAAATGCCTTACTTGTTTCCAACGAAAAAAACTTGCGATCACGTCTTAAAGGTTTAATTGGAGATAATTTTGACAATGCCATGGATCATTTGGAGAATAGTTGTTCGGCTTTAATCCAATATCTTACCTCGCAGAAGGAAGGTAGTCATAGAAGTTGACTGCCTCATCTATTCTTCCTTTATCAAGCCTTTATATTTTTTGTTTGTATAATTACTTTTATTCTTTGTTTTGCGAGTAGTCGAGAAAATCTTCACTCCTCCACACGCTTTGAAATCCGACTACTCAAAAATTCGCAAAGAAAATGGAATACTCGCTGCTTCCCTTGCGAGTTCTCGCGACAGGGCAGAAAGAAGATTCGACTATATGCGTGACTGTAAAGATATAGAGAGTAAAAATCAGCAGAAAGCACTCCTTCGTCAATTTCATCTTAAAGCCGAAGTTCTTGTGAATGATGTTTTACTATCTAAATCTCTTGATCATGTATCTGTCGAACCTCTGGAAGTAAGTGATGATGAAGTTCCTAACCCTCCCGATAGCGATTATGATTATAATAGTGGCGAAGAATTCGAAAATGAAGAGACTATCTCTTCCAATAAAACTGTCAATGATGATGTCGCGAATGAAGATGTAGGTGAAGAAAGATTTGCTGGAAATATATTAGTTAGCGAAAATATAGATAAAGTTGCTGAAGAAAACCCAGTACCCCCTTCTGGCGAAAAAACTGATATTTGAGAATTAACTTTCTCTTGTAATCTTTCTTCTTATACTGTTACTTTTTTATGTGCTTCAATCATCTTTTGAATGTGTTCACCTGTTTATCACTACTCTTTCTTTCAATGAGTATAATTTTTGGTATTGCTATTCCATTATCTTCATTTATGTTGAAATTCATTATGGCGACAAGATCGCAGGACGTCTTTACACTTTCATGTAATGACCCATTGATCTTTCCTTATCATTGTTTTTGTGTGGTCTTATTTTGCCTTCCTAGTTAAAGGTCTTATTTTGCCACCCCTCATTTTGCGACAATATGACAGGCCTAAAAATTCTTGCGAACTTGAAGTCCCATGACATTGCCGTCTTGCGACAAAATCGCAGGACGTCATTACACTTTCATGTAACGACCCATTGATCTTGTCTTATCATTTTCTTAGTATTTTTGCCTCTGCAGGATATTTTTATTGCGACAATATGACAGGCCTTAAAATTCTTGCAAACTTGAAGCCCCATGACATTGCCGTCTTCTTGCGATATCTTCGCCTCTTCACCTTTTCTTCATAATGTTTTACTTCAATTTGATGATATATCATTCCTTTATCGGTATCTCCTCTGATTTCGCCAATTCCACTCGGTATAGGAAATTTGACACATTGATGAAATGTTGATGCTACAGCTTTTATTGCGTGTATCCATGGCCTTCCCAACATCATGTTATATGGTGATTCCATATCCACTACACATAACGTCACATGTGTTTCAATTTCCCACAACAAAATTCGTATTTTTATTTCCCCTTTAGGTTTTGTTATTGATTTGCCGAAACCATAGATATGATATGTTGCGGAAGTCATTTCTTCATCTTTGTACCCCAATTTTTTATATGCATGATAAAACATTATATTCACTGAACTCCCTATATCCACCAAAGTTCTATTTATTGCCCATTCTTCCATTGTTTTTGTTAATTTTCCTTCTTCTTTGCTGGCACTTATCGTAATCACTAGTGGAGATGTGTGATTTAAATTCTCTCCTGATATCTCCATTGCTGTGAATATAGTTCTCTGTTTTTCCCATTCTTTCAAGGGTAACATCTTCTCTGCTGTTATAATTTTCTTTCCTTCAAAATCTGTTTTATGTACTCTTCCTCTGATACTTTCATGAAATTCACTAACCATTGTTTTTGTAATCATATTACATTCCAATTCTCCATTACTCTCCTTGATTCTGATTTTCTCCAATTTATCCATCATACTCTTGATTTGTTGAATTTTAATGACAATATCCAATCTCTTATCTTCAATCAACCCCTGTTTCTAGCGCCAATATGTAGTTGCAGGAAATTCTACACTACACCCCTCACTAGATTCCACACAACTAAGCCATTTGAAGATGAATAACTATGATTTTTATTAATTAATTCTTTGAATATTACAAGATAAAATGTAAAAGAGCTAAAGAAAATACTTTCACTACAAACTTTCTCTCTCCTAATAACTTGCCCAACACGGAAAAAGATCTCCCATACAACATGCTTATTTGACTCTTTATATATGGTAATATACAATGGATGACAGCTAAGCTGTCCTTTATTTTCGGGAATGACTTGCGAGATATCGCAAGTGTACAAATATATAATCTTGCCACTCTCCTAAATCTCGCTGGGTCTTCACATCTTTCTCGTGTTTTGGCTGTCGTCATTCATTGCGTCATTTATATTACTCTTCTGCGACGCCCTCCCAATGCTGTTGTTTGTTGATCTCGCGAAGTATTGATGTCGCGATATTCTGATCCTACAGTCGGTTCCAAGTTGGAATCCATTACATAATAGATTTAGGAGATCCATATGCTGGATACGGATTAATAGGAGAGGCAAACCATACAGCCCTAGCAAAAGGACAGTCTAATAAAATGTGGTCTATAGTTTCACCTCGTTGGGAGCATATTGCACAAATATCAGGGATTTCAGAAAATCTAGCAAGGGAAGAGGTTATTGGTACCATGTTTTTCATACATTTATAGATAAAAATGGTGGTTGTCGGCGACGTATGCATGGACCAGATTTTATCCCATAAAGAGTTTGGCACTTTAACAAACCTTTTGAGTTTAGCATATAGAGAGGCAGTAGTGAAGACACCGTTTGGGTGAAGTTTCCACCGGATGGCATCCTTAGTGCAGGATCTAATGGGGATAGACAAAATGTACTCAGCAGTGGGAGGGTCAAAGATATTGAGGATCAGTTCAATGTTCCAATTTCTGGTTGAAGGATCAACTAAGTGACTGACTAGGTAGATATTTTTTGGGAGATGGATAGATCTTAGATCCATTGCTTCCGGTAGCTAACAAACTTCTTTTATGTGAACCGACTCCTCGTTATTGATCTCCCAAATGCAGAAAGGCTTAATAGCTATTAGGCCTTTTTGGATACAGTTCCATATCCAAGAACCGGTTTTGGTAATCTTAGGGTCAAGAGGATTTCTACATTTAGGGAAGTATTTTGCTCTCAGGCTTTGTGCCACTAAAGACTGAGGAAAGACCAAGAGATTCCAGGCTAACCTTCCTAGTTGGGCTGTGTTGTTTTTATCTAGGTCTCGAAATCCTAAGCCTCCTAGGTTTGTTGGTTTACAAAGGAAAGGCCAAGCTTTGGGATAAAAACCTTTTTACCTTCCGTCTTCCCCCACCAAAAGTCTCTTTGGAGGGAAATGAGTTGGTTGGTAAGTTCTTTCGGAATCTTAAAACATCCCATCTGATAGATGGGAATAGATTCTTGTTGATGGTGGATTTTCACTTAAGGCTAAAATTGTAAAGGCCAAAATTATGTGCTAACATCTTGCAAAGGATAAAGCCATTGATAAGTGATGAATACTTCTTCACTTTTCTAATTCACCTAGAATAGAGCATGTGGCAACAATCCCAGTATTATGTGAATTAAATACACAAAATTCATGCAGGTTGGAGCATGTAGCAACAATCCCATATACCCTGTGAATTTACAGCATTATTAATTAATGCATGACCATCCTTGTATTTCCTGTACTCATTACCGGTGCGGCATGACGACTGAGTGTTGTTCTCAGCAGAGCAACACGAATCTCCAAGCATTAATAATAAAACATGTACGAAATACCCATACAGGCTACAACTCTCGGTGTGTTATACTAGCCCGAGCCCGATTGAGCATATTTGAACCTGAACTAACCATATCAGTCTCAGAAACGATCACGACCATCCAACTTCACCAGCATGATTGGATAGCTTAGATTAAATCCATGACCCCAAACAGGTATTGGAATATTCAGCACAGACCCAACGCGGGCCCCGCATGGTCGGTCTCCCCAAAAGGGTGGCATAGCTTTCCAAACCGCCCAAGCCAAAGCAGTATGGACGAAAAATACTAAATTAGGGTTTGCGGCACATTACATGTATCGCAAAATAGTCTCAACCATCCATCTTCGCAGGCATAGATGGAGGGTGTAGATGTAGATTCAAAGGTCCCAGAGCATGTCAACACAAACACCGTGGGCCCACCTACATACCTGACTGATTGGTCAAGACCAACTATGGTTGGTCGTCTTGATTCGTGTGCCCCAAACTGGGTATGACACACAAGCGTCCATTTTCTCCTGCACGAATGAAGGGTTCAGGAATAGACTAAGCAGGTCCTGTAAGTATCAACACGATCACTGTGGGCCCACCTATCTCCACACCCGATTGGCCAAAACCAAACTTGGATGTACACCTTGATTCGCGCGCCCAAGCTAGGCGTGGTCACACTTCCCAGCCACAAACTGATCTCGACCGCTCAAGTTTACCTGGGACAAATTGAGTGGCTTAGATCACGCTTCATGGGACGATGAAGTACATGTGTATATACACCATCCCACCGTATGCACGCCGGCCGATCGTCCAAGACCGAACAAGCTTGGTCGTCTTGGGACGCGCGCCCAAAATTGGCATGATGCGCGGCTTTTGCGGCACCAGATTTACTGTACAAATCGATCTCAACCGCTCCTCTTTCCTAGGGCCAAATTGAGTAGCCTAGATCGCACCTTCATGGGACAAAGTGAGGTACGGACGTGTGCACCCAAGATGCCGTCTATACGCATGCCCTGGGCCGTTCCTTTCCAAAACACCTCCCATGCTTGGATTCGACCAAGATGAAGAGTGATGCTTGCAAACCTCTTCAAAAACCCTAATTCCATCAACGGTCGCAGATGAGTGTCTCAAATATACTCTCGTCCATCCAACTTCACCGGCTTGGTTATACAACCCTTGTCAGGAGTTAATTGGTCAGTGAGGCGTCATGGTGATCACCACCCGTCACTTTACCACATCGTGATGCAGTACCTGCATAGAATACACACGATACTTCACAAGTATCGACTTCCTAAATAACATAGTTATTTAATCTAGCATTAAATACTACTTTCTGTGGGTCCCACAATCCACACACTCGAGAAATCAATCATGTCACAAACTGGGGGATACATACTGGGGTATTGGTCTGGCGGTTTACAGCGTGCAGCGTGCAACGCGCCATCACAAGAACGTGTCAGGAAGTCATGGACGGTTAGAGATGACAAGAGAAGTGGGCAAGACTGGTCGTGTAACACTAACACACAACTCCACTACTCCATCACTCCATGACCGGTTGTCAGCCGACACAAAAATAAATTACACTTTCTTACTACTCAAAATATATAATGAAGCAAGGGCAAGAAAGGATCGTTCCCACAGAGAGGTCTTGGTTGTCAAATTGTTTCGGTTCCCTATAAATAACATCAGGGGTTTGTGATTCTTATAAAAGTATACTAAAATAAAAGCAAAGCAATAAAGGTAAACACGCAAATCAAGGATGAGAAAGTATTGGTCATGGATTTCGTTTTCATTCACAAACATGTTTTCAACACAATAACTAGAATGATATTTTAATCTCAACTTTTATCAAAGGCCCTAGAGTACCTTGATCGCAAGAATATCCCGCTAATCTCCTCTTGTCATCAACAAACACATTAAAAGATGCGAATATGAATTCTATCTAAAGGAACAACCTAACGTGTAAAAGCACTAATCAAGTTTAATTCCCTAGATGCGTGAAGTACTATGAAATCAGGCCAATCAAAGCAATCAAACGTGTAAAAGCACTAATCCGATTTAACAAAGGTTATGGTTCACATAAGATCATAAGAATATATCACTACAAACTATAATCTTATTTATGCTACTTACAATCAGGAATTATCACTTTTTCGTATAATAACCCTAATCTAGCAATAAAGATGAAAGCAAACTCAATCGATTCGCGACTCGACTAAACAAGCATTCAAATCATGTAACAATATTAATGGTGAATCATAAACGATAATATGAGAGAAAACTAATTTATTGCACAAAAACTCATGTTTGGAAATCCAACTAATCCATAACCAAAAGAAAACTCTAGCTCATATGCATGGAGTTCATAACAAGAAGAAAGAGAAAAGACTTCATGGTTCTAAACCCTAGAAAACAAAGTAGAGGCAAAAAGATTAAAAGAGATAAGAGATCTCTGATAATAAAAGAGAGATCCCAAATTCTATCTAAGCTTCCCTATATATAGAGTTTTGTAACCTCCTCTTGAAGAAACTAGGAAACCTAGTAAAAATAGGAAAGTGCACCTCCTTAAGAATTGTGTCCCGTGCATCAAACCCCGGTTGAAAGTAGTTGCCAAAACTCGCCAAAATTCCTTAACACAACTCACGGCCAAGGCTGGTCACGTTCTAAGTTCGGCAAACAAAACAATTGGGCTCACGTCACCCAAGTCCAGCCCATTTTCTCATTATTGGCTTGTGGGTTACGTGAGACCGACAGCCTAGTCTCGTAATTTACTCCCCGTGATTGTCTTTGATCCGTAAGCTTCCCGTATCTCAACTCTTACCCGTAACTCACGTCCTCTTCTCCATTAACAAATGACCCAAACTCGTCACTATTGCCATGACATGCAGACTCGAGTTCATACCTTGGCTGCATCTTCAATATCTATCACTAACCGAGCATCTAATAATATTAAGATCGAGTTCTTCTCTGGCTATCTTTCACCAGTCGCTGGTAGCAACCCAAACTCCAGCTCTCCGTATTTTATCGTCACTGCCATCAAACCTTCATTCATCAGCACCAATCCATCTTCTCTGTCTTCAATCATGGCGATGACCGACTTCATCAATCACTGCCAATCTCCGTTACCCGAGTATTCCCTATTACGTTCATCTTCATCGAGTTTCTTCGGTCAGTTTCATCAACAGCAACGGCAACTCAATAGAACTTCAACTTCTCTGTCATTCTCGAGCTTGATAACAGTTCCATCGCTGTGTTTCAAAACTCGAGCTGAGCTCCTCCATCCCAGTCTTCAAGAGCAGCAAACAATACGTCACCATTTCCATTAATCGATGCCATTATCAGCAACATCCTCTCTGCCAAGCTAATCTATCTTTCTCTCCATCATCTCAGCCTTCAATCTCGTATTCGATAATGGTAGCAGCAACAAACTTTTCCATTTTATTTTGAGTTCATCACAGCTAACATAACCCGAGCCATTGCTGCCACCATCTTCTTCACCGATACTCGATCACCAACACTGCCATTAATGCCAGCAGTCCCTTCTGATATAAGACATATCCTAAGGCATCATTCACAGCTCCATTGACCTCCAAAAGACCCCGATCAATCACCGATCATCGAAACAACATCATCACCAGTTAACATCAATCGTCCCTCTCACAGCATCTCTGTTTCATTCAGTAAACGGTGAACTTCATTCGCCACCAATCACCACTGCTGATAATGAATGGCAGCAACGACCACAATCACTGGCAATATCCGCTACCAAGATTCTACCCCGTATCTTCCATCACAGATACATCGCATCGACTTCCCTGAACAGCTCCATCAATCTCCGGCTCAAACATCGATCACGATCATCATAATGCTAGTTCACGGCAAACCTCCATCTTCATCGCTGCCTCATTCCATCTCCCTATAAACCCAGAAGAGCAACCCTGCCTGATTAATCTCCCTAGCTAGCACAACCATGGACTGGTCGTGAACTCAAAAGTTACAGGGTTGATAATTCCTGAACTCGGCGGCAAATATTGAAGACGATGGTGGTGAGATGATAATTGGCGCCTTTAGCATGATTTGAATTAGGCTTCCCCCAAGTAAAATTCTGACTCCCCTTAGCAGTTCCTTTGAAAATGGCAATCCCTTAACAAACTGGATGCCCCTTAACAAACGAGGGGATGTCAATAGTAGTGGCCCTACAAAATGACCATTGTGCCCTTTTGGTCTTCCAAGTCCTTCTTTTGCTCGTAACTTCTTCATACGAACTCAGAATGACTCCGTTCTTTCGCCACCGACTTTGTCTTCTCGTCCTCTAAAAAATGATGAATAGAAATCCTCCATTTGAACGAGTTCCACTAGGTCTTTGGCCCTTCTTCACTTGTGACTTCACTTTTGTAGCTATTTTCACTTCTTTTTTGCTCCAAATGACTCCATTGCACCTAATAAACTCAAAAGTAAACATAAGATACATAATTTACAAGAAAACTCGCAAAGAAAGCATAAATACTAGATATTAAATACGGTGTATTCTCGCACCTATCAAATTCCCCACACTTAGACTTTGCTAGTCCTCGAGCAAATCAAACAAAACTTATTCTAAAACATACATACAACTCCGTGTCGTCGAGGCTACGGTCACTTTTAGCATAAATAACAAGCCTTTAAACTACTAGGTGTCCCTAGTGGACGAGTTATAGTCTCGTGAGGGTTTACTAGAGATATACCCACAAAACCTATATTTCCAACTTACTAGTTCTCCGTAATAATAGCATCCAACGCGCTAAGAAGACATAGAAATTCTGCACACTAGTCATAAGAAGTTAGACACATAAATGAACACAATCTCATCCTTAAAAGTTGAGAGAGAAATAACCATCCTTCTCGACAAAAATTCGGGTTCGGAGTGATCGAAAGTCTCGACTCTGCCTCACAAGAAAGGGTTTTATGAAGTTGCGCTCAATAATAAACAACTTTTTATGGGTCACACATGTGTCCAGGTAGGAATGAAGAGAGAATCCTGCGACACGTTGAATGGTAGGAAGGTAAAAACCCTCCGAAGTGTTTTTGAAAACCCACATCTTTTATTCATTTTGAAAACCCATTTTTCTGACGATCTCTACGAAAGGAAATCAACCACTTAACGAAGGTGGGAATATGCTTACTTACCTCGTATCCGTTCGGCGTGCAGCTAGCACCACTCTCACAGCATCCATAGAAACGTCTTCGGTCTTCTATCGGTGTCTTCATCTTCGTCTTCGGTCTTCAACTATTGATGATAACTCTTGAACTTCGTAGAATCTTGACAATATGATTCTTTCCTCTAATTCCTTGTTGCTTGAAACTTCATTGTAGATATTCCTTCTTTCCATTGGCTTTATTGAAAGAAACTAAAAACGAACTATACAAACCCAAAATTAAATTATTATTTTTTTTATAAATAAGAAATAAAACAAATACAAAACAAAACAAAATAATAAAAAATATTAACAAACCTAAAAATTTTCTCTTGTCTTTTTTTTTTTTTTTTTTTTTTAATTTTTTTTTTTTTTTTTGAGACAAGAGAAAAATAAAATACAAATAAGATAAAATAAAACCGTAAGTACAAAGGCCATGGTGTAAGTATTTTACCACTTGATTCTTCACAACTTATATGTCTTGATATCATAAACTTCTCGAACTCTCATCTTTGATAATTTTTGCTCTTGTACATAAAGTCTTCAACTTGTAAAATTCTGCTCCTTGTCTTGTTGCTTGTAAACCTTGAACGTCTTCAACTTTCCTCAAATTTGTGATGCTCCTCTTGTTGATGATGATGGTGTTTCTATGGACCTGTTGGTGTAGAGAGAGATAAGGTGGATGGTGCTAACTGCGAACAAGATTACAAGTGGTATGTAAGTTAGCAATTCGATGTCACCATCATGATTGATAAAAATAGCACTCAAGAGATCAAAATAGTGCTTCTATGGTGGGAGGTTGGACAGCTCACCATTCTTCCCGGAATTTACGTACGGTGGTGACACACACTCTAAAAGCACAATTTTTAGACAGGTACAAAGAATTGAAGGTCGGTGCCTCACATTATGTAACATGGGTAGTCTCCACTATAGGGGATCACTACTCTAATACCGAATTCAGTCGCCGCACCTTATTTGCCACCGGCATGGTTAAATCCAACTTTAACTCTCATACAATTAAGAAACCCGATCATGTTCTCTCGTCATCTCTAAGTTCAAGTCACTATTATGAGATTCTCGATGTAATCTTAACGACATGTATACTATGTGACTCTAAACTAACTACAAGTTGGAGTTTTTATTCACTAATTTACACAAAAGTTGAAAAAATTGAAAAATTTACAACGCAAATGCTTAACCACTCCCCCACACTTAAACTTTACATTGTCCTCAATGTAAATTCAATCGTCCAAAGAAAGTCAAGGTGGGAAATTTTATAACAATATGCGATAAGAAAGCATAAAAAACAAGAAAAGAAAAATTAAAATACAAGATAAGAGATACAAAACCTATGGGTTGCCTCCCATGTAGCGCTTGGTTTAAAGTCGTCAGCCCGACTATATCCTTGCAAGATTCATTCCCCATATACCAACAATCTGAAAAGTTGGGGATCCTTCCATAGAACCTGTTTTGCAAACACTAGCTTCACACAAATATTAGTAATATAAAACAGAAATGAAGCTATGGACCGATAAAAGCTTCCCCCACACTTATTCTTGTCCACACTTGGAAGTGTATAAAGAATATAGACGTCGGGTACTTCCACGGTTTCTTGTTCCAAAACCTGCAAAGTATGAGAATCAAGTATCTCTAATGGAGGATATCGCGAAACAAAGTCATTCAACAATATTTTTGAAGCACATACATTCAAACCAATAAGAGGTAAAGGAGAAGAAACAATAGGCAAAGGGTTAGACAAACCTTGCACAATCTCTTGTATCACGGAATCCTCTTCATCCTTGAAAAACTCAAGTGAGTTATTCACCTCATATATATCATGGTCCTCTATCAAACCTTGCAACCATTCTTCGTCCGTTTCTGCCTTAAACAAAGTTTCGACATAAACATCATCATTACAATCATTGGCAAGCTCAATTGGGTCTTCCACAATATTGGTCATACCGGTCACAATCTCAACATATTCCTCCTTTTTGTTGTAAGGCACATACTCTTTTGCGGATCCAAATTTTATTATAAGAAACTTTTTTAGAACACTCGAAAATGCATCATCCTCAAACTCCACCCTTTGAATAGGCTCTTGATCATTATTAAGATCAATGCTTGAGTAATCTACACAAGTATTGACATATTCCTCTTCGTCTTCATCTTGATCCCAAAAAGACTCCATTGTACACTCCTCGGGGATGTCACCATGAGTTGTTTCAAGCAATGTATCATAATCACCGTCACTATCATAGTCAACATAAGATTGGTCCTCGCTGAATTTAGTGTTGCTAATCTCGAACTCATCCTTTTGAATAGGTGAATGATCATTATTACGATCAAGAGTTGAGTTAACTACACAATTATCAACGAAAGTGCCCAAGGATTTGCCTTTTTCAACATTAGCATCAATCAAATATTCATCACAAACCATATGCACATTAGAATTATCCATATCTTCCTTGCATTGATCAATGCCTCTTCGCAATCTAGCAATACCTTCACGAAGTTCTTGGAGTTGCTCGTTTGTAGTCTCCTTTGCTTTTTGAAATTCCTCTTGTAAAAAGTTGGAAACTTGGTCTATAAAGTTAGAGACTTTTTGTTCATGAGCATAAGAATCCTCCCATCCTTGTGGTTGTTCACACACATAGCCGCCATAAGGTTGTTGAGGAAAACCATAAGGTTCCATGGAATATTGGTCATAACCAATGAATTGGTTTTGATTATACCCCTGGAATTGGTAGTTGTCGTATTGTTGAGGTTGTTGAAAACCGTATCCATCCATGTAGTACGCTCCTTCCATGAGAAACAAGCACCTGAAATAAAAATTCTCACACCAAGTTTAAAACCCAGAAAATAAGAAAAATAAAAACAAAAACTAAAAACAAAAATAAGAAACCAAAAACAAGTGACAACCGCTGCCTCCCCAGCAGCGGCGCCAAAATTTGACCGGTTGTCAGCCGACACAAAAATAAATTACACTTTCTTACTACTCAAAATATATAATGAAGCAAGGGCAAGAAAGGATCGTTCCTACAGAGAGGTCTTGGTTGTCAAATTGTTTGGTTCCTATAAATAACATCGGGGTTTGTGATTCTTATAAAAGTATACTAAAATAAAAGCAAAGCAATAAAGGTAAACACGCAAATCAAGGATGAGAAAGTATTGGTCATGGATTTCGTTTTCATTCACAAACATGTTTTCAACACAATAACTAGAATTGATATTTTAATCTCAACTTTTATCAAAGGCCCTAGAATACCTTGATCGCAAGAATATCTCGCTAATCTCCTCTTGTCATCAACAAACACATTAAAAGATGCGAATATGAATTCTATCTAAAGGAACAACCTAACGTGTAAAAGCACTAATCAAGTTTAATTCCCTAGATGCGTTAAGTACTATGAAATCAGGCCAATCAAAGCAATCGAACGTGTAAAAGCACTAATCCTATTTAACAAAGGTTATGGTTCACATAAGATCATAAGAATATATCACTACAAACTATAATCTTATTTATGCTACTTGCAATCAGGAATTATCACTTTTTCGTATAACAACCCTAATCTAGCAATAAAGATGAAAGCAAACTCAATCGATTCGCGACTCGACTAAACAAGCATTCAAATCATGTAACAATATTAATGGTGAATCATAAACGATAATATGAGAGAAAACTAATTTATTGCACAAAAACTCATGTTTGGAAATCCAACTAATCCATAACCAAAAGAAAACTCTAGCTCATATTCATGGAGTTCATAACAAGAAGAAAGAGAAAAGACTTCATGGTTCTAAACCCTAGAAAACAAAGTAGAGGCAAAAAGATTAAAAGAGATAAGAGATCTCTAATAATAAAAGAGAGATCCCAAATTCTATCTAAGCTTCCCTATATATAGAGTTTTGTAACCTCCTCTTGAAGAAACTAGGAAACCTAGTAAAAATAGGAAAGTGCACCTCCTTAAGAATTGTGTCCCGTGCATCAAACCCCGGTTGAAAGTAGTTGCCAAAACTCGCCAAAATTCCTTAACACAACTCACGGCCAAGGCTGGTCACGTTCTAAGTTCGGCAAACAAAACAATTGGGCTCACGTCACCCAAGTCCAGCCCATTTTCTCATTATTGGCTTGTCGATTGGTGTGAGACCGACAGCCTAGTCTCGTAATTTACTCCCCGTGATTGTCTTTAGTCCCGTAAGCTTCCCTGTATCTCAACTCTTACCCGTAACTCACGTCCTCTTCTCCATTAACAGCGACCCAAACTCGTCACTATTGCCATTACATGCAGACTCGAGTTCATACCTTGGCTGCATCTTCAATATCTATCACTAACCGAGCATCTAATAATATTAAGATCGAGTTCTTCTCTGGCTATCTTTCACCAGTCGCTGGTAGCAACCCAAACTCCAGCTCTCCGTCTTTTATCGTCACCGCCATCAAACCTTCATTCATCAGCACCAATACATCTTTCTGTCTTCAATCATGGCGATGACCGACTTCATCAATCATCGCCAATCTCCGTTACCCGAGTATTCCCTATTACGTTCATCTTCATCGAAGTTTCTTGGTCGGTTTCATCAACAAGAACGGCAACTCAATAGAACTTCAACTTCTCTGTCATTCTCGAGCTTGATAATGAGTTCCATCGTATTGTGTTTCAAAACTCGAGTGAGCTCCTCCATCCCAGTCTTCAAGAGCAGCAAAAAATACGTCACCATTTCCATTAATCGATGCCATTATCAGCAACATCCTCTCTGCCAAGCTAATCTATCTTTCTCTCCATCATCTCAGCCTTCAATCTCGTATTCGATAATGGTAGCAGCAACAAACTTTTCCATTTTATTTTGAGTTCATCACAGCTAACATAACCCGAGCCATTGCTGCCACCATCTTCTTCACCGATACTCGATCACCAACACTGCCATTAATGCCAGCAGTCCCTTCTGATATAAGACATATCCTAAGGCATCATTCACAGCTCCATTGACCTCCAAAAGACCCCGATCAATCACCGATCATCGAAACAACATCATCACCAGTTAACATCAATCGTCCCTCTCACAGCATCTCTGTTTCATTCAGTAAACGGTGAACTTCATTCGCCACCAATCACCACTGCTGATAATGAATGGCAAAGAACGACCACAATCACCGGCAATATCCGCTACCAAGATTCTACCCCGTATCTTCCATCACGGATACATCGCATCGACTTCCCGAACAGCTCCATCAATCTCCGGCTCAAACATCGATCACGATCATCATAATGCTAGTTCACGGCAAACCTCCATCTTCATCGCCGCCTCATTCCATCTCCCTATAAACCCGTAAAGAGCAACCACCGCCCGATTAATCTCCCTAGCTAGCACAACCATGGACTGGTCGTGAACTCAAAAGTTACAGGGTTGATAATTCCTGAACTCGGCGGCAAATATTGAAGACGATGGTGGTGAGATGATAATTGGCGCCTTTAGCATGATTTGAATTAGGCTTCCCCCAAGTAAAATTCTGACTCCCCTTAGCAGTTCCTTTGAAAATGGCAATCCCTTAACAAACTGGATGCCCCTTAACAAACGAGGGGATGTCAATAGTAGTGGCCCTACAAAATGACCATTGTGCCCTTTTGGTCTTCCAAGTCCTTCTTTTGCTCGTAACTTCTTCATACGAACTCAGAATGACTCCGTTCTTTCGCCACCGACTTTGTCTTCTCGTCCTCTAAAAAATGATGAATAGAAATCCTCCATTTGAACGAGTTCCACTAGGTCTTTGGCCCTTCTTCACTTGTGACTTCACTTTTGTAGCTATTTTCACTTCTTTTTGCTCCAAATGACTCCATTGCACCTAATAAACTCAAAAGTAAACATAAGATACATAATTTACAAGAAAACTCGCAAAGAAAGCATAAATACTAGATATTAAATACGGTGTATTCTACACCTATCACTCCACTTCCTCCACTTCCCACTAGAGACGTGAATAAGTCTCAAATGACTTGTATAAATAGGTTCTCCTCCCTATTTTCAAAAACAACAAGAACAAGTTCAGACAACAAAGGCAAGTGTTGATATCATCGTATTCAAACACCGGAACTGATAGCTTACATCCTTCAAGCCAGTTAAGTTTTCTGATACAAGTCATACATAGCCAACACCTTCACAATCTCAACACCTTCTTCGCTTCCCTCCCTAAGATCAACCCCATCTCCTTCACTTTGTGACCGAAACAAGTCTGGAGCGGTCATTTCTTGGTTTAGGCCGGATTTACACATATTGATTTCTCGAATCTACAAGCACTCCCGTGTAGTGCATTTGTTTAAGGTTTAAACTCATTTCTCATCCACACACCCCAAATTACCAAAACCGGAAGAAATAGTTTTCACCCATAAACAATTGGCGACCACAGCGGGAGGTTAATCTCTCGGTTGTAAAGTCAATTTCTTCGAAATCCGATTCAATTTCATCAATTGCAAAAAGGGTAGATCTTAGAACCAATTCAATCAACAATTCATTTCAAGATGGTAGAACTCAGGTCTGGATCAGCAATCAATCCTGATGGAGCTAGTACAGATAACACTCCCGGTATCGATGTACCTGCCAGTAGAGCTACCGTGGTCAATACATCTCGTGGAGGCGTCACTTCTATCCCCAACGCTAGCGGAGCAGGAGACATTCTAGTAGGTGTAACGCCTCCCATCACCAGAGCCAGAGCAACCGCGAATCCCGGCATCTCCTCAAGTGTAACGCCTCCAGTGGTCACGAGAGCAACAACTTTCACTCCTTCATCAGGACGAGGAGCCGGAGGGACGAGAGGAGGACCACCGCCCATTACCATTTGCAGACTTGATGGAGAAGCAGGAGATTCTTGCTAATACTCAAACGGATATGGCCGCAACTCAGAAAGAGGTACTCACTTTCCTTAAAACTTTAACCGAACGATTTCCGCAAGATTCACGGCAACCCTTGGAGCCAGCAAGGGATGCCTTCAATACACCCGGAGCAGGCATTTCCACTCGGACCCACATGAGTGAAGAAGCTCTTGTTGCTCCTGAACGCCCAAGAGAGAGGGACCAGCCATCCAACTTCATCACAGGTGAGGACCTGGAACGACTTCTCGAAAACCGAGGCAAAGGAAATCTGATGGATGCACACCAACATTAGCCGCCATACCCTCAAGATATGAAACGAATCCCTCTTCCAAGAGGATACACCTCTCCTCAGTTCTCCCTCTACGATGGTACTGGTAACGCTCGTGAACACATTTCTCGATTTTTGGAATCCTTGGGGGAGCATGAGTACAATCATGTTCTCCGCCTGAAAGAGTTCTCGAAATCACTTACGGGGAGGGCGTACACCTGGTATAACGACATCGCACCTGACATCATATCCAATTGGGGGGAGATGGTCGGTGCTTTCTACATGAAGTATTTCTTCGTATCCGAGCAGATCACCTTTTCAGATCTAGGGAGAGTCTCTCAGTGGAACAACGAGCATCCGAACGACTTCGTTAAGAGGTTCAGAACTCAAGCACTAGATTGTCATGATCCGAACATCACTGAACGCCAGTTGGTGGAGCTATGCATCAACGGTATGATACCCATATACCGCGCTTTACTAGAGAGAATCTGGCCTTTCAGACATTCTCTGAACTCCATGAAGCTGCCAAACGGTCAGCCACAACCGCCCCAGCGTTACTAGAGAGAACCAGGGTTGTTCGAAACGAAGATCCACGTGAGAGTCGAGGAAGCAGGCGTCTCACAAACAAACAATACAACACTGGTTCTTCTTTGAGCATGGTTGGCGAAGGAGGAAAAAGGAAAGCTTCAGCAACAGAACAACAACCCAAGAGTGCAGCTCCAGCACACATGAATTCTTCTCAAAAGGGAGCGGGCAAGATTCCTGCACAAGACACCGAAGATACAGGTTTCCCGTTCCCCATGAACGAAGTAGTGGAACTCTTGGAGGCGTGGATTCAAGACGACGCCATCAAGCTGCCTCCTATCAGACGTCCACCAACTGAGAAAGATATGGCGGATCCTAAGTACTATCGCTACCATAGGTTCGTTCATCATCCAACCAAAGACTGCAACAGGATGAAACAGATCTTCAGAGAAAAGATAGAGACAGAGAACTGCTGACTTGGAAACGAAGGTGTTCGTAGAGACCCTCTTCCTGTCGGGAACCGCATGATTTGGGATTCCGTTCGCAAGACCTGCATACAATCTATGATGGAACATTTATGCGAGATATTGTACTTCTCAGCACTTGTCGGGACATATTTTCATCCCAGGCCGTGTTGTCTCGTGCAAACGCTTGTATACGGAAGAGGAAGCGGTCTCGAAACCTCAGTCCTTGCTTGCTGGAAGATGCAAGCAAGGGAAATTGGGGACTCTTAACCGTTGCCCGTTTGAAGGATATCAAGTTCGATAACTGATAGGTGTAGAATACACCTAATTTACTATCTAGTAGTTTATGCTTTCTTTGCTATTTTTCTTGTAAATTATGTATTTTACGCTTGTTTTGAGTTTTCTAGCTACTTTGGAGTCGCACGGAGGAAAAGAAGAAGAAAGCACCCAATTTGAGCCAAAAGGGCAAAAAGGTCATTTTACTGGCAATTGATATATGGAGCCTAACCACGGTTAAGGGGCAACCCTATTTGGAGGAGTACTAAAGCCAGGCCCAATCAAGGCTAAGGGGGATTGTCATCAGGGTACCCCTTATCATTTATCAGAGGGTGTAATTATCCCTGGGGTATCCCTTATCTAAGTGTGGGGTGGTCCTCATCACTTGGTTGCAAATATCCACCCAAGTACTTATACCCTAAAAGTCGAAGAAGATATTATCTTCTCTTCTTTCTTCCCTTCCACCTGAAACTAAAATCAAGCAGTCATAGCTGCTATTTCACCAGACCAAAATCGAGAAAGTAAGATGCAGACGAGACTAAAGAGTTGAGGAGCTGATGATTTTCATGGTTATGAGGCTAGGAGTTGCAACAGTAGAGAGAAGAAATCAAGAGGTCGAAATGATGCTCAAAGCTAGAGGAGATTCAGATGGTGAAGATGAATTAAATAAGCAGAGATTGCTCAAGGTCGGGAGAAATAGAGTTGATGCTCAGGAAAAGGAGGATCTGTTGGATGTAATGAATGGGTTCGAATTAGAGAACGGGTCCGATCTGAGATTGAAGCAGAAGACATTGGTTGTAGCAAGTGAATGGAGAAGCAGAATGGGTGTCGAATCACAGAGAAGGAATTAGGGTTTCGATATTGAAGAGGAGCTCAGAGAGGATGAATCAAGGATGGGTTTATGGCTAAGGGTTTCTGTTGCTGGGAAGAATTGAGGTCGAGAAATGGTTGTGCTGGATTTGTTTTGCTACAGTCGAGAATTGGAAATGGAGATGAAGAAATAAGCAGAGAGATTTTGTGATGCTGTTGGAATGGTTTCTTGTGAGAAGCGAGATCGGTGAATTACAGGGAGGATTTGTTGAACAAGGAAAATGGGTATGAGTCTAAAGAGGCTGAGTTCTTTGATGAAAATTTCTCTGTTAATTGGAAAGTTTGTAGATTGGCAGTGGTGTTGCTGCAATCGATTCAGGGAAGAAGGTGGTCGTCTTGATTCATTATGAGGGGTGGAATGGTGTTCGATTGTTAGATGTATGGTAGGAATTTACAGGGGAGAACATGTTTTGAGTTTGTTGGTGGTGCATAGAATGGATGGGCTGCAATGAGGATTTTGAACTGTGAATTGGAATGTTGCAGGCAAGGGTCAGTTGTGCCATGATGGTGTAGCTGGGGATTGTTCCTGATTTGTGAGATGCAGCTACATGAGTTGAGTGCTACAGTTTGAGGTTAAAATTGAAGTTTAAACAGAAACTGAGTTGATGATTGTTATTGCCTGTGGAGGTGAACTGAGCTGAAGCTCTGAGCTTGGGTGAAGCTTGGAATGGAGTGTTGCTTGCAGATAGGGAAGGAAATGCTTATATAGAGCCATTGCAGGTGCGAGTCGTGGTGCTTGTTGTGGTGTATTTCAGGTGGCGGCTGAGCTGCAGAAGTTATTCAGGGACTGGTGCTCTGTGCTGGTGGTTATGAGCTGCTTCAGATGATGATTATGCAGCTGCAGACTAGTGCTGGGAAAGGAGCAAGGAAGCATTGCAGAGATGGCAAGTAAAGGTCTGTGCATTGATTGAATGGAAGCTGCAATTTTGAAATAGTGAGTATGCATGAAGTCAAGCACCGATGCACCATCTTGGTGCAACACAAGATGGCTGGCAAGATGGACTTTCGGCTGTGCAATGGCTCGAGCCAAGGCTAGTCACCACTACCAAGGCAATGGATCGACTCAGGTCTGACTCTGACCCATATTCTGACTGGACCCGGTTTGACCCGATTCGCCTTGACCGAGTTGACCCGTTGACCCGAACGTTTTGAGCCGTTTGCCGGTGACCGGTTTGACTTTGCCGGTCACCTGAACTACTTTCCTGCGACGATTAGGCGGGATTAAGCCACAATCCCGATTTTCGAGGCGACCAAAATTCCAGAATTTTCTATGGACTTCTCTCATGGGTGTGAAGACTTGGGCTAGGAATTGGATGGAGGTGGACTCAAATTTGGAAAGAGAAGGTGGAAGAATTGAGAAAAGCTTGGATTTGGAAATTGAATTGCAAAAGGAAAAGGATTCTATTCCTTAGAAGATTTGGAGAATATTGAAGCCTATAAATAGAGAAGTTTTCTACAACTTCTACACATCTTTTACACACACATCTCTACACACAATTCTTTTCTTTTCTTATTCTTTGTGTGAACTCTTTAACATGAGTAGTTAATTTATTGATTGAGGATGAATTCATAGTTCTTAACATGATTTGAGTTTTTGTTTTCAATTCTATCTTGAGATTTTTCACATGATTATCGATTGTTTTTACTAATAGGAATGATCTTAAAGACATTCATGATTGATTGATAGATTGTTTGGAGTGCACGCTAAATTAATTTGTTAATTGATCTATATCTAGTATAAGTTAGGGAATACGTAATCGTTCTCGACACTTTACACAAGTAGAAAACACGAGACCTTGCGGAGGGATTCCGTGGAGCAATTGTGTGTAGAAACAACGCTAGAAAGTGAACCAAGCGAACCGAGTTTAACTACTAGTACTAAACCTAAATTCATAAATCTTAATGCATTCGGGAATTACATCTTGTAAGCGGATCTCAAGGTGGTTCTTTTGAATAGAATCTGATAACTAAGCGGACCTGTTACTCAGTGAAATTAGGGATTTTGGGGCTAGCTAAGTGGACCTGCTATCCTACGGTTGGTGATAATCTGTGACTAATAACAAGTAGAAAAGAACATAACTTTAATCATTGTTTCGTAACGAAGAAGGATTCCTTGATCTTCTCTCTCTTATTGCTTTCATCTTTCAACTTTCGATTTTAATTGCTTTGTTTATTTTTATTTTGCTTTTTATACCCCCCCTTTCGTGACAACTTTTACAACTAGAATCTCGTGCTCCTCGTGGGATCGACCTTGACTACCCTATATTACTTGTTAATTAGGTAGTAAAAGTATTAATTAATTTGTTGTGGTTACGACACGCATCAATAACACATTGATCGATACTGCCTCTGAATTCAACATCATCACTCTCCAGATCTTAAAAGCAGCAAAGATTTCAAAACAGGAGGCTACTCGCAACCCAATTGGGATTAAGACTCGGAAGGAGAACTCGAGAGATGCATATGGATACATCGATCTTGAAGTAAAATTGGGCGATGCCTCGACACAAGCAAAGTTATACATAGTCAGAGAGCATCCGAATTACGACATGATCCTAGGACGCTCTTGGGTACACGACAACAAGACAACACTGGGAGTTTTCCCTCTACCGGTTACAACACCTGAAAGGATCTTTAACAAGCCGTCTGGACACGAAGGCTGTCCGTTCGCACTGCTGTGACTTGACAATGTGACACAACTTCCTCGGAGAGAGCCCATCAGCATACATTAAGAGGTTCCGAGCTCAAGTAAGTCTCATCACGCAACCCTTCTTGCAACCAATCACTCCTCACTCGATATGTCCCTGGGACTGGCTCCAACCAAAAACCAACCCGGCTAAGAGATATGAATGGGAAGCGGCCCCTTCAAACGTTTTATCAAGAGCGTAGAGGTTGTCTTGGTCAAAGACGATAAGTCCAAGGTCCAGTATTCGCATGCCCAAACCCATTTGGAATTGGAGATGCGGTGACGAAGACGATCGCATTCAAGGTTGGGAGCATGACGGTAAAAATGACCACTCCACGACTCACCCACCGAAAGAGAAGATGAACCGTGCACGGTAGCGAGATGTTATCCTAAGGCGGATCGCAATCTCATCAACGCTGATAAACTAGAAGGCATAACAATTCACTCACAATGGCTCAAACCCTACCGAACTTAAGACGTTGTGCTACCACTTTCCAGCATCCTCCACACTTTAAAACGCTGTGCTATTTCCTCCAGCGTGTTTCCTCTTACAATTTCAAGTCATATTTGTAATTCCTCTAGTAAATGATTGCAATACTTGCATTCATAGTTAGAGTTTTCAATTTTCAGTTTTCGATTTAATTGAAGCGTTATTTCCATCTGAGAACCTCTCTACTCCTAAAAACACAAAGTCCTGAGTCAGCCTAAATCGACCCACTAGAGCAAGGAAGGGAACCCTAAGCGAACATCTCATGGGAAGAAGGAAATAGAATGTGTGCACAAAAAGAAAGTGATTTGAGCCATCTGCCCCAACAAGACCAAAGAGATCTCACGACAGGAGCACATACAGATGCAATCTTAACGAGGGGTTATGACATAAACCTTTATTCAATGGTAAGCAAACAGAAGAAAAGATCTTGAACTCAACCGCCACTGAGTACAAGAAAGAGGTTCAAAAATTAAGGGAATAGACTTGAAAAGAGAAAAAGAAGCAAAGAGGTTTAGCCGTCAAGAAGAATAACCGCGGCTGCACCACTGCTGGGTCCTGCTTCAACGCCATCACCTGCTGCCGCTTCTCCCTTCAGAGCCTCAGCTTCCGCTTCAGATGTTTCCGCAGCAACGTTCTCCGTCCTAACATCATCTTCAAGAACAGATTCCAAGTCTTCCTCAAAGCCCACAACAACATTAGGGTTTGCGCTGATTTCCTTCGAACACTCAGGTCCGTCTGTGTCAGAATCAAGGATTATCACACCGTCCTGGATTGGATAATCACGCCTATCTTCATCCGGAGGCCGTTTATGCTCCACTCTCTGCCTCTTTAATCGCGCTGCAAATCTTTCTGCCCTTGCGCTTACTGGTGCTCGCAACGCTTCCTCATTCCTCTACCGTTCTTCCATGTCGATTGCAGCTGAAAGGGCACATATGAGTCCCCTGGTGATACGCAGGTGCAGAACAGACATCCCCTGTATAGCACGACCAACTTCACGAAGTGGGAGATCAATTTTAGCCATTACCTCCTCGTGCGCATTAGTCTCGGGTTTGTCCACTTGAAACTCTCTTCGGAGAAGTTACTGAGAATAATCATCGCCCATTTGCTTCCATGATAGCTGCAAAGCAAAGAAAAAGAAGTTATGGGCACACAAAAATATGTGTATCATCATCGAGTCAATCGGAAGATCGGATGAGTACGGAGCAATACCGAGATACAAAAAGGAACGACTATGTGATGAGAAGAATCCTTAGAATTTTTTTTTATAATCTAGCAAGTCAACAGAATCCCAGGAGAAAAGGAGTCTCTACTTGCCACCTATAAAGGCTACCGATTCAAGATAGCGATCAATGATGCTTATCGGATATATCTGAGGAAAGTTGTCGTGTAACGAAGGGGAGTGCGCCTAGTCCAAGAAATGGGCCAAGCTCTATCCAGATAGTACGGAGGAAAACCAAAGCGACTCGCCAGATCAAGTCCTGCTCCCTCCACCATCCTAATCAGGACCGACCAGTTCTGGGACAACACCTGACGATGTCGACCTATGCGGTAAATGTATATTCACCTTAGCTTGGTCATTTCTGTATACAAACTTGTCACCATCTTATGCCTACCCCACAATAGCGTAACCATTATGCGCTAGGCAGGGGACTTAATGTTGATGGTGGATTTTCACTTAAGGCTAAAATTGTAAAGGCCAAAATTATATGCTAACATCTTGCAAAGGATAAAGCCATTGATAAGTGATGAATACTTCTTCACTTTACTAATTCACCTAGAATAGAGCATATGGCAACAATCCCAGTATTCTATGAATTAAATACACAAAATTCATCCAGGTTGGAGCATGTAGCAACAATCCCATATACCCCGTGAATTTGACATTATTAATTAATGCATGACCGGCCTTTGTATTTCCGTACTCATTACTAAGACGGCATGACGATCGAGTGTTGTTCTCAGCAGAGTAACACGAATCTCCAAGAATTAATAATAAAACATGTACGAAATACCCATACATGCTACAACTCTCGGTGTGTTATACTAGCCCGATTGAGCATATTTGAACCTGAACTGACCATATCAGTCTCAGAAACGATCACGACCATCCAACTTCACCAACATGATTGGATGGCTTAGATTAAATCCATGACCCCAAGCAGGTATTGGAATATTCACCACCGACACAACGCGGGCCCCGCATGGTCGGTCTCCCCAAAAGGGTGGCATAGCTTGCCAAACCGTCCAAGCCAAAGCAGTATGGACGAAAAACCCTAAATTAGGTTTTGCGGCACATTACATGTATCGCAAAACAGTCTCAACCATCCATCTTCGCAGGCATAGATGGAGGGTGTAGATGTAGATTCAAAGGTCCCAGAGCATGTCAACACAAACACTATGGGCCCGCCTACATACCTGACTGATCGGTCATAGTAGGTCGTCTTGATTCGTGCGCCCCAAACTGGGTATGACACACGGCCGGAAAAACTTAATTAGGGTTGTGTCGCGATCACGGGCGTCTATTTTCTCATGTACGAATGAAGGGTCCAGGAATAGACTAAGCAGGTTCGGTAAGTATTAACACGATCACTGTGGGCCCACCTATCTCCACACCCGATTGGCCAAAACCAAACTTGGATGTACACCTTGATTCGCCCGCCCAAGCTAGGCGTGGTCACACTTCCCGCCCCTGGCCGATCTCGACCGCTCAATTTTACCGGACAAATTGAGTGGCTTAGATCACGTTTTTATGGGACGATGAAATACAAGTATATACACCATCCCACCGTATGCACGCCGGGCTGATCGTCCAAGACCGACCAAGCTTGGTCGTCTTGGAACGCGCGCCCAAAATTGGCATGATGCGCGGATTTTGCGGCACCAGATTTCTGTTGCAAATCGATCTCAACCGCTCCTCTTTGCCGGTCAAATTGAGTGGCCTATATAGCACCTTCATGGGACAGTGAGGTACGGACGTGTGCACCGGCATGCCGTCTACACGCATGCCCGGTCGGTCCTTTCCAAAACACCTCCCATACTTGGATTCGACCAAGCTGAAGAGTGATGCTTGCGCACCTCTTCAAAAACCCTAATTCCATCAACGGTCACAGATGAGTGTCTCAAAGATCATCTCGTCCGTCCAACTTCACCGGCTTGGTTATACAACCCTGGTCAGGAGTTAATTGGTCAGCGAGGCGTCATGGTGATCACCACCCGTCACTTTACCACATCATGATGCAGTACCTACATAGAATACACACGATAATTCACAAGTATCGACTTCCTAAATAACTTAGTTATTTAATCTAGCATTACATGCTACTTTTTGTGGGTCCCACGATCCACACACTCGAGACATCAATCATGTCACAAACTGGGGGATACATACTGGGGTATTGGTCTGGAGGTTTACAGCGTGCTGCGTGCAACGCTCCATCACAAGAACGTGTCAGTAAGTCATGGACGGTTAGAGATGACAGGAGAAGTGGGCAAGACTGTTCGTGTAACACTAACACACAACTCCACTATTCCATCACTCCACTTCTTCCACTTCCCACGAGAGACGTGAATAAGGCTCAAATGACTTGTATAAATAGGTTCTCCTCCCTATTTTCAAAAACAACAAGAACAAGTCCAGGACAACGAGAGGCAAGTGTTGATACCATCGTATTAAAACAGGAATCGATAGCTTACATCCTGCAAGCCAGTTCAGCTTTCTGATACAAGTCATACATAGCCAACACCTTCACAATCTCAACACCTTCTTCGCTTCCCTCCCTAAGATCAACCCCGTCTCCTTCACTTTGTGACCGAAACAAGTCTGGAACGGCCATTTCTTGGTTTAAGCCGGATTTGCACAGATTGATTTCTCGAATCTACAAGCACTCCCGTGTAGTGCATTTGTTTAAGGTTTAAACTCATTTCTCATCCACACACCCCAAATTACCAAAACCGGCAGAAATAGTTTTCACCCATAAACAATTCTAAAATAGACTTGACTACTACTGTTCTTGCAGCTGGAGATAGCGTCCTACCTCTCCAATTTTGGAGTCTTCCCCTAAATCTCACAAGCATAGAGTCAAAGCATTTAATCTTAGAAGCACCAATGAATAAACGAGAACCTAAATAGATATCAGACATGTTTATCTTTTGGACTTTAAGAATTTTTATGATTATTTTACCAAAATTATTTGGGAATTTATTACTAAAGAATATACCCCATTTTTTAAAGTTAATCATTTGCCATGAAGCAAGACTAAAGGTGTTTAAGATTCCTAAGATGTTATTGGCACCAGCCAGAGAAGCGTTACAGAAGATGATACAATCATCAGCGAAGAGGAGGTGCGAAATAGGGATGCTATTTTTACCTACTCTTATTTCATGGATGTTACCAATTGCCTCCTCTTTTCGAAGGAGTCTGGTCAACCCATCCATGCATAGAAGGAACAAATAAGGGGATAGAGGATCCCCCTGACGAATTCCCCGAGTGGGCTTAAAGAATTTACCGGGAGAACCATTGCAAAGGACTGCTATAGAAGGGGTACTAATACATTGGTGGATAAGCATGCAAAAAGTATCTGTGAAGCCTAACTTTTTCATGAGTTCAATGAGATAAGTCCAACTGACCCTATCAAACGCCTTGCTCATGTCGAGCTTGATACCCATCAGACCTCCTTTTCCTTTGAATTTCTTCATGTTGTGAACCACTTCCTGGGCCATAACTATGTTATCGGTGATTTTTCGATTAGGCATGAATGTTGATTGTAAAAGCGAGATGATGCGAGAAAGAATAAGTCTGGGTCTGTTAGCTAATATCTTAGCTATTATCTTATAAGTTGAGTTGCACAACCTAATGGGTCTGTATTCTGCTGGGGTGGATGGGTTTTCGGATTTCGGAATAAGAGATAGAAAGGTAGTATTTATTTCCTTCAGGATGTGCTTAGATTGGAAGAAATGTTGAACCATTTCTACAATCTCCCTGCCAATAATGGGCCATTGGTGTGAAAAAAACTTCACATTAAAACCATCTGGACCGGGAGATTTTCCAGTGGCCATAGACTTGACCACTCTGGTTACTTCGTCATAGGAGGGGATAGAAGTGAGGGAGATATTTTCCTCGGGGGAGACTTCAATGTTGAATAATTCAGTAACTGGGCAATGGTTAAGCGGGGGGTTTTCATTTGAAATTGCTTTGAAGTGGTTTGTAAGGACATCTGAAATGTCCTTGTGCTTCGTATGAGTAACACCAGCCTGGTCAGTAATAGTTGAAATTTTGTTTCGGCGTCTCCTATTCAGGGTGCAACAGTGAAAGAAGCTAGTATTTCTATCTCCAAACTGCAGATTATTTTCCTTACATTTTTCTTTCTAGAGTTTCTCTTCTAGATCATACAAGGTTTCTAACTCTGTTATTCGATATTAAATAACTACATCATGTGATCCGTCAAGGTTACACTTGTGAAGGAGGTTTAGGGATTCTAAGGAATTTTTAATACTCGTCTGAATTTTCCCAAACACCTCTTTATTCCATTTAATAAGTTGTTGTTTCACTCTTTTAAGTTTAGTGGTGACCCTAAAAGGAGGAGAGCCTACAGCTGGATGTTTCCGTCACTCTTGAATGATCCTTAGGGCCTCTGGGCATTCCAACCACATGCTAAAGAACTTATAAGGAATGAGTTTAGGAGAGTCCGGAGATTTGGAAGAGAGAAAGATTAAAGAGTGGTCAGAGCCAACTGCCGGCAGATGAGTGACAGAAGCATTTGGGTTGGAAGATATCCATTCTAGGTTTGTTAATGTTCTATATAACCTTGCTTGGATTCATCCAGGTACCTTTTGCTTGTTTGACCAAGTAAAGATGTGTCCTATGAATCCCAGGTCAATCAGCCCTATGTCCTCTATAATAGTTTTGATATTTCTGTGGGTGTTGGGGTTGAAAGGGTTACCACCAGATTTTTTCATAGCCGAGAGAGTTATGTTTAAGTCTCCTGTTACTATCCATGGCCTACCAATAGTAGCTGCCATTTCTTCTATGAGTTTCCAATCTTTTATGCGCAGAGGTTGTTTTGGGTTTCCATACAGGAATGTAATGTTACTCTCACGTATAAAGTTCTTGTCTACATCTCTATAGGAGACAAGGATGTTAATCATCCTTGGGGATTTACTTAAAATACCGACCTTCATATCATCAGACCAGGCGAGACCTAGTCCCCCCGATAGGCCGGTAGGAGAAACTAGGGAATAGTTAGTGTATCCACAGGATTCAATGATTTTTGAGACCTTTTCATCCTCACGTCTAGTTTCTGAAAGGAAGAGGAAAACCGGTTGTTGATGGTGGATTTTCATTTAAGGCTAAAATTGTAAAAGCCAAAATTATGCGCTAACATCTTGCAAAAGATAAAGCCATTAATAAGTGATGAATACTTCTTCACTTTACTAATTCACCTAGAAAGAAGCATGTGTCAACAATCCCAATATTCTGTTAATTAAACACACGAAATTCATCCAGGTTGGAGCATGTAGCAAAAATCCCATATACCCTGTGAATTTACAACATTATTAATTAATGCATGACCACCTTGTATTTCCTGTACTCATTATCGGTGCGGCATGACGACTGAGTGTTGTTCTCAGCAGAGCAACATGAACCTCCAAGCATTAATAATGAAGCATGTACAAAATACCCGTACAGGCTGCAACTCTCGGTGTGTTATACTAGCCCGATTAAGCATACATCTCTCGATGTGTTATACTAGCCCGATTGAGCATATTTGAATCTGGACTGTCCATATCAGTCTCAGAAACGATCACGACCATCCAACTTCACCAAGCATGGTTGGATGGCTTAGATCGAATCCATGACCCCAAGCAGGTATTGGAATATTCACTACCGACCCAACGCGGGCCCCGCATGGTTGGCCTCCCCAAAAGAGTGGTATAACTTGCCAAACCGTCCAAGCCAAAGCAGTATGGAAGAAAAACCCTAAATTAAGGTTTGCGGCACATTACATGTGTCGCAAAATAGTCTCAACTATTCATCTTCGCAGGCATAGATGGAGGGTGTAGATGTAGATCCAAAGGGTCCATAGCATGTCAACACGCTCACTGTAAGCCCGCCTACACACATGACCGATCGGTCAGGACCAACCATAAATGGTCGTTCCAGATCGTGCGCCCAAAGTGGCATGCCGCACGGCTGACAAAACCCTAATTAGGGTTTGCATTGATCGCAAACGTCCGTTTTCTCCTGATCGAATGGAGGGTTTAGGAGTCGACTGAGAAGGTCCGATGAGCATCAACATGATCACCGTGGACCCATCTATCTCCATACCCGATCGGCCAAGGCATACCATGCCCGGGTCGTTCCACCCGCACGCCCAAACTAGCGTGGTCACACTTCCCAATCGCAACCGATCTCGACCACTTAACTTCGCCGGACGGGTGAGTGGCTTAGATCACGTTCCTATGGGAAAGTAAGGTATAGGCATGAACTCCAGCCTGCCACCTACACGTCGAACCAATCGGCCGGGACCGACCAAGCTTGGTCGTCCCGAAACGCGCGCATGAAGAAGGCATGACGCGCGGCATTTGCGGCACCAAACTTCTGTTGTAAATCAATCCTGACCGCTCTTCTTTGCCGGAAAAATTGAGCGGTCCAGATCACACTTTCACGGGACAATAAGGTATGGGCATGTATACCGGCATGCCGTCTACACGCATGCCCGGTCGGCTGTGCATAAATCGTTTCCCAAGCTTGGATTCGACCAAACTGAAAATTGGTACTTGCGCACCTCTTCTAAAAACCTAATTCCACTAACGGTCGCAGATGAGTGTCTCAAAGATCATCTCGTCCGTCCAACTTCACAGACTTGTTTATACAGCCCCGGTCAGGAGTTAATTGGTCAGTGAGGCGTCATGAAGATCACCACTCGTCACTATACCACACCATGTGGTCGGCCAAGGGAGGACTTGCTTACGCAACCTCCAAACCATCACATGAAGTAGGCTGGACATGAGGCTATTTTGAGACGCTCAAATAGCAATGCTTCATGCACGCTGAATATACTCGATGCAGTACCTGCATAGAATACACACGATACTTCACAAGTATCGACTTCTTAAATAACTTAGTTATTTAATCTAGCATTACATGCTACTTTCTGTGGGTCCCACGATCCGCACACTCGAGACATCAATCATGTCACAAACTGGGGGATACATACTGGGGTATTGGTATAGCGGTTTACAGCGTGCAGCGCACAACGCGCCATCACAAGAACGTGTCAGGAAGTCATGGACGGTTAGTGATGATGGGAGAAGTGGGCAAGACTGGTCGTGTGACACCAACACACGACTCCACTACTCCATCACTCCACTTTCTCCACTTCCCTCGAAATACGAGGGTTAGGCTTAAAGACTTGTATAAATAGGTTCTCCTCCCTATTTTCCAAAAAGAGAAACGAGGCAAGATAAGACAACAGAGGCAAGTGTTGATACAATCGTAGTCTAACACCGTAACTGATAGCTTACATCCTGCAAGCCAGTCCAGCTTTCTGATACAAGTCATACATAGCCAACACCTTCACAATCTCAACACCTTCTTCGCTTCCCTCCCTAAGATCAACCCAATCTCCTTCACTTTGTGACCGAAACAAGTCTGGAACGACCATTTCTTGGTTTAGTCCGGATTTGCACAGATTGATTTCTCGAATCTACAAGCACTCCTGTGCAGTGCATTTGTTTAGGGTTTAGATTCATTTCTCATCCACACACCCTAAATTGCCAAAACCGGCAGAAATAGTTTTCACCCATAAACAATTGGCGACCACTGCGGGAGGTTAATCTCTCGGTTGTAAAGTCAATTTCTTCGAAATCCGATTCAATTTTATCAATTTCAAAAAGGGTAGATCTTAGAACCAATTCAATCAACAATTCATTTCAAGATGGTGGAACTCAGGTCGATCAGCAATCAATTCTGATGGAGCTAGTGTGGATAACACTCTCGGTGTCGATGTACCCGTCAGTGGATCTACCGTGGTCAATACATCTCGTTGAGCCGTCACTTCTATCACCAACGCTAGCGGAGCAGGAGATATTCCAGTAGGTGTAACGCCTCCCATCACCAGAGCCAGAGCATCCGCGAATCCCGGCATCTCCTCAAGTGTAACGCCTCCAGTGGTCACCAGAGCAACAACTTTCACTCCTTCATCAAGACGAGGAGCCGGAGGGACGAGAGGAGGACCACCGTCCATTACCATTACAGACTTGATGGAGAAGAAGGAAGTTCTTGCTAAGACTCAAACGGATATGGCCGCAACTCAGAAATAGGTACTCACTTTCCTTAAAACTTTAACTGAACGATTTCCACAAGATTCACGGCAACCCTTGGAGATAACAAGGGATGCCTTCAATACACCCGGAGCAGGCGTTTCCACTCGGACCCATATGATTTAAGAAGCACGTGTTGCTCCTGAATGCCCAAGGGAAAGGGACCATCCATCCAACATCATCACACGTGAGGACCTGGAACGACTTATCCAAAACCGAGGCAAAGGAAATCTGATGGATGCACACCAACATCAGCTGTTGTACCCTCAAGATGTGCAACGAATCCCTATTCCAAGAGGATACACCTCTCCTCAGTTCTCCCTCTACGATGGTACTGGTAACGCTCGTGAACACATCTCTCAATTTTTGGAATCCTTGGGGGAACATAAGTACAATCATGTTCTCCGCCTGAAAGAGTTCTCGAAGTCACTTACAGGAAGGGCGTACACCTGGTACAACAACATCGCACCTAATAGCATATCCAATTGGAGCGAGATGGTCGGTGCTTTCTACAGGAAGTATTTCTTCGTATGTGAGCAGATCACCTATTCAGATCTAGGGAGAGTCTCTCAGCGGAACAACGAGCATCCGAACGACTTCGTTAAGAGGTACAGAACTCAAGCACTAGATTTTCATGATCTGAACATCACTGAACGTCAGTTGGTGGAGCTGTGCATCAACGGGATGATACCCATATACCGTGCTTTACTAGAGAATCTGGGCTTTCAGACGTTCTCCGAACTCCATGAAGCTGCCAAACGTTCAGCCACAACTGCCCCAACATTTCTAGAGGAAACCAGGGTTGTTCCAAATGAATATCCACGTGAGAGTCGAGGAAGCAGGCGTCTCACAAACAAGCAATACAATACTGGTCCTTCTGTGAGCGTGGTAGACGAAGGAGGGAAAAGGAAAGCTTCAGCAACGGAACAACAACCCAAGCGTGCGGCTCCAGCACACACGACATCTTCTCAAAAGGGAGCGGGCAAGATTCCTGCACAAGACACCGAAGATACAGGTTTCCCGTTCCCCATGAACGAAGTAGTGGAACTCTTGGAGGCGTGGATTCAAGACGACGCCATCAAGCTGCCTCCTATCAGACGTCCACTAACTGAGAAAGATATGGCGGATCCTAAGTACTATCGCTACCATAGGTTCGTTCACCATCCAACCAAAGACTGTAACAGGATGAAACAGATCTTCAGAGAAAAGATAGAGACAGGAGAACTGCAGCTTGGAAACGAAGGTGTTCGTAGAGACCCTCTTCCTGTCAGGAACTGCATGATTTCTGGGGGATTCCGTTCGCAAGACTGTATAATCTATGATGGAACATTTATGCGAGATCTTGTACTTCTCCAAAGCACAACGTCAGGACATATTTGTAGCCCTCAACCGCGTTGTCTCAGGGAGGCGCTTGTATCTGAAAGAGGAAGCGGTCTCGAAACCTCAGTCCTTGCTGAAAGATGCAAGCAAGGGAAATTGGGGACTCTTAACCGTTGCTCGTTTGAGGTATGTCGAGTTCGATAACACCTTGATCGATACGGCCTCTGAATTCAACATCATCACCCTCCAGACCTTAAAAGCAGCAAAGATTTCAAAACAGGAGGCTACTCGCAACCCTACTGTGATTAAGACTCCATAAGGAGAAATCAGAGATGCATATGGATACATCGATCTTGAAGTAAAATTGGGTGATGCCTCGACACAAGCAAAGTTCTACATAGTCAGAGAACATCCGAACTACGACATGATCCTAGGGCGCTCTTGGATACACGACGACAAGGCAACACTAGGAGTCTGTCCTCTACTGGCTCCGATACCCGAAAGGATCTCCAACATGCCGTATAGACCTAATGACTTCCTATTGCCGCGCCACCTGCAACTTGCCAATGTGACACAACTTCCTAGAGAGAGCTTGTCAACATATATTAAAAGTTTCCGGGCTCAAGTAAATCTCATCGCGCAACCTTTTTTACAATAAACTGTTCCTCACTCTAATAAGTCATGGGGATTGGATCCAACCAGCAAACCAACCCTGGCTAAGAGATGTGAATGGGAGGCTAGCCCCTTCAAACAGTTTATCAGGAGCCTAGAAGTTGTCTCGATCAAAGACGACGAGTCCGACAAGTCCAAGGTCCAGACATCTACACGTCCAAACCCGTTAGGAATTGGAGATCTAGTGACGAAGACAACCGCATTCAAGGTTGAAAGCATTACGGTGAAAGTGGCTACCCCACCTGACTCACCCACCGAAAAGCCGAGTCGCTAGAGATAATAAATTGTCTCGATGCCGGGACGAGAGCCGGCCAAAAGTGGAGGCGAGATTTTTTGTGCCGGAGACATCGTGGTGGTTGAGCCGACGGTGATCCCGGTGTTGTCTCACCCACAGAGCAGATCCTCACAGAATAATGTTGAATTTGCTCCGTAGGCCCGAAGGACATAGAGCATGAATCTGAAATCCAACATGCCGTAGCCAAGCAATGAGACCTCCAAATGACTGGGCCGATCATTGCCGCATTTGGCCTAGTCCTAATCGAACCGATTTTAATATTCCACGAATATACCAATGTGGAATCTGGAAACTCTGAGTTTTGTTTAATAAGTCATGGATTATCGCTTGTTTTTACTAATGAATGTTTATCTGACCTTTACACAAGTAAGAGATGTGAGAACGGGGAGGCTAAGTTGAAAGCACTGTGTTGTCTAACATGTGGATGATAACTTGAAAGACGAAGAAGGATTCCTTGATCTTGTCTCTCTTATTGTCCGCCTTTATACACAAGTCCAAGGTCCGGCTGCAAACCAAAACTGAAGTGGCTAGGAACACCTAATGATCGAGCCGCGATCTAGCAATGTGACACAACTTCCTAGAGAGAGATTGTCAACATATATTAAAACAACCGACTTTTCTACAATCAATTCAAGGTTGATCCAACCAACAAACCAAAAGCAAGAGACGCTGAATGAGGCTAGCCCTTCAAACAGCTTTATCAGAGAGAAGTGTCCGCTAGGTCCGTATCAAACACGTCCAAACCCGAGATCTAGTGACGAAGACAACCCACCTGAAAGCATTACTTGTAGCGGCTACCCTACCCGTAGGATGAACCATACCTGGTAGAAGATGTCATCCTAGGCGGCTACTGCAAGCTCATCAACGCTGACAAGCTAGAAGGCGTAACAATTCACTCGCGATGGCTCCAGCCCTACCGTACTTAAGACGTTGCGCTACCACTTTCCAGCGTCCTCCACACTTTAGAATACTGTGCTACTTCCTCCAGCGTGTTTCCTTTTGCAATTTCACGTCATATTTGTAATTCCTCTGGAGGCCTATCTTCATCCGGAGGCCGTTTATGTCAGATTCAAGGATTATCACATCGTCCTGGATTGGATAATCACGCCTATCTTCATCCGGAGGCCGTTTATGCTCCACCTTACGCCTCTTTAACCGCGCTGCAAATATCTCTGCCCTTGCGCTTAATCATGCTATCACCGCTCTTCTATGTCGATCGCAGCTGAAAGGGCACATATGTGTCCCCTGGCAATACTCAGGTACAGAATGGACATCCCCTGTATAGCACGACCTCGCGAAGTGGGAGGTCAATTTTAGCCATTACCTCTTCGTGCACATTAGTTTCGGGTTTTTCAACTTCGAAACTTTTTTCTGGAGAAGTTACAGAATGATCATCGCCCACTACTTCCATGATAAGCTGCAAAGAAGAAGAAGTTATAAGCACACAAAAATGTATGTATCATCATCAGTCAATCAGAAGATTAGATAAGTACGGAGCAATACCTGAGATATAGAAGGAACGACTATGTGATGAGAACAATCCTTAGAATTTTCTTTATAATATAGCAAGTCAACAGAATCCCAGGAGAAAAGGAGTCTTTACTTTCCACCTATAAAGGCTACCGATTCGAGATAGCGATCAACGGTGCTTATCGGATATATCTGAGGAAAGCTTCCGTGTAACGAAGGGGAGTGCACCTAGTCCAAGAAACGGGCCAAGCGCTGTCTAGATACGTACGGAGGAAACCAAAGCGACATGCCAGATCAAGTCCTGCTTCCTTCACCATCCTAATCAGGACCGACCAGTTCTGGGACAAAACCTGACGATGTCGACCTATGTGGTAAATGTATATTCACTTTAGATTGGTCATTTATGTATACAAACTTGTCACCATCTTATGCCTACCCCACAATAGCGTAACCATTATGCGCTAGGCAGGGGACTTAATGTTGATGGTGGATTTTCATTTAAGGCTAAAATTATAAAAGCCAAAATTATGCGCTAACATCTTGCAAAAGATAAAGTCATTAATAACTGATGAATACTTCTTCACTTTACTAATTCACCTAGAAAGGAGCAGGTGGCAACAATCCCAGTATTTTATGAATTAAATACACAAAATTCATCCAGGTTGGAGCATATGGAAACAATCCCATATACTCGTGAATTTACTGACATTATTAATTAATGCATGACCACTTTGTATTTCTGTACTCATTATCGGTGCGGCATGACGACTGAGTGTTGTTCTCAGCAAAGCAACACGAACCTCCAAGCATTAATAATGAAGCATGTACAAAATACCCGTACAGGCTGCAACTCTCGGTGTGTTATACTAGCCCGATTGATCATACATCTCTCGGTGTGTTATACTAGCCCGATTGAGCATATTTGAATCTGGACTATCCATATCAGTCTCAGAAACGATCACGACCATCCAACTTCACCAAGCATGGCTGGTGTTTATGGGTGAAAACTACTCCTGCAGAATTTGGTAATTTGGGGCGTGGATGAGGAATGAATTTAAACCTTAAACAAATGCACTGCGCAGTGAGTGCTTGTGGATTCGAGAGATCAATATGTGCAAGTCCGGCCTAAACCAAGAAATGGCCGTTCCAGACTTGTTTCGGTCACAAAGTAAAGGAGATGGGGTTGATCTTAGGGAGGGAAGCGAAGAAGGTGTTGAGATTGTGAAGGTGTTGGCTTGCTTATGACTTGTAATGTAAAGGTGAGCGGGCTTGTGATTGATGCAAGCAAGCTCGGGGTGTTTGAATACGTTCGTACTAACACTTGGTTTTTTCGTCTCGTCTCGGACTTGCGTTGTTTTTTTGAAATAGGGCGGAGAACCTATTTATACAAGTCATTGAGCCTTATTCACGTCTCTCGTGGGAAGTGGGGTGATGGAGTAGTGGAGTTGTGCGTCAGTGCCACACGACCAGACTTGCCCACTTCTCCTGTTCATCTCTAACCGTCCATAACTTCCTGACACGTTCTTGTGATGGCGCGTTGCACGCTGCACGCTGTAAACCGCGCACCAATACCCAAAGATGTATCCCCCGTTTGTGACATGATTGATGTCTGAATGTGGATCGTGGATCCATGAAAGATAGCATGTATCTTGAATTGAATAATTTGTGTTATTCAGTGAGTCGATACTTGTGAAGTATCGTGTGTATTTTATGCAAGTATCGCATTATGGTGTGGTAAAGTGATGGGTAATGACGCTCACCGACCAAATAACTCCCCGACCGGGGTTGTATAACCAAGTTTGGTGAAGTTGGACGGATGAGATGATCTTTGAGACACTCATCTGCGACCGTTAATGAATATTAGGATTTTTGAAGAGGTGCGCAAGCATCACTCTTCATCTTGGTCGAAAAAAGCATGGAAGGGGATTTGGAGAGGACCGACCGGGCATATGTGTAGACAACATGCCGGTGTGCACGTCCATACCTCACTGTCCCATGAAGGCGCGATCTAGGCCACTCAATTTGACCGGTAAAGTTGAGTGGTTGAGATCGGTTTGCGACAGAAATCCATTGCCGCAAAGGAGTTGAAAACCGCGTGACATCCCTAGTTTAGGCACGCGTTTCAAGACGACCCATCTTGGTCGGTCTTGGTCGATCATACCAGCATGTAGATGGTAGGCTGGTGTTCACACCTATACCTGACTATCCCATGAAAACGTGATCTAAGCCACTCAAATCGTCCGGTGAAGTTGAGCGGTCGAGATCAGTTTGTGGTTTGGGAGGCGTGGCCATGCTAGTTTGGACGCACGTTTTGGATTAACTAGGCATGATATGCCTTGGCCGAACACATGAGGAGGTAGATGGGCCCACGGTGGTCATGCTTTGGTATGACCGCCCTTGCTTAATCTAACTGTGACCCTCCATTCGTGCTGGAGAAGATGGACGCGCGTGATGGCTTGAAACCCTAATTTTGGCTTTCAAAGTCGTGCGCCATCTCTTGTTTGGGTGAAAATTTTGTCACGACCAACCATGGTTGGTTTTGACCGATTGGTCAAGTGTGTAGGCGGGCCCACGGTGATCGTGTTGACATGCTCTGGGCCCTTTGAGTCTACATCTACACCCTCCATCTATACTTGCGAAGATGGATGGTTGAGACTGTTTTGTGACACATGTAATATGCCGCAAACCCTAATTTAGGGTTTTCCGTCCATAATGCTTTGGTATGAACGGTTTCTTGGCAAGCTAGGCCAATGACCGACCACGCGGGGGTCGGCCGGGTATTCCATACCGCTTGGGGTGATGGAATTGATGGGGTCATCCAATCATGCTTATGGAGTTGGATGATCGCGATCGAATCATATCCGGACCGATATGGTCGGTCCCAGGATGCTCAATCAGCTAGTATAACACACCGAGAGGGGCAGTCGGGCTAGTATAACACACCGAGAGTCGGCACATGCACGGGTATTTCGTACATGGTTTCATTATAGTGCTTGAGGTTCGTGTTACTCGTAAGAGTAACACTCGGTCGTCATGCCACACCGATAATGAGTACCGGAAATACAAGGTGATATGAAATTCACAGAAGGGATTGTTGCCACATGCTCCAACTTTGGAGGAATTTCATGTATTCACGGCAATGGGATTGTTGCTACATGCTCCATTCCTGGTGAATTAAGTGAGGGAGTATCCAACACTTATAAATGACTTTATCTTTTACAAGATGTCAGCGCATAATTTTTTCCGATTTTTACAATTTTAACCTCAAATGAAAACCCACCATCAACAGCTGGATGGCTTAGATCGAATCCATGACCCCAAGCATGTATTGGAATATTCACTACCGACCCAACGCGGGCCCCGCATGGTCGGCCTCCCCAAAAGGGTGGCATAACTTGCCAAACCGTCCAATCCAAAGCAGTATGGATGAAAAACCCTAAATTAGGGTTTGCGGCACATTACATGTGTCGCAAAACAGTCTCAACCATCCATGTTCGCAGGCATAGATGGAGGGTGTAGATGTAGATCCAAAGGGCCCATAGCATGTCAACACGCTCACTGTAAGCCCGCCTACACACATGACCGATCGGTCAGGACCAACCATGGCTGGTTGTTCCAGATCGTGCGCCCAAAGTGGGCATGCCGCACGGATGACAAAACCCTAATTAGGGTTTGCATTGATCGCAAACGTCCGTATTCTCCTGATCGAATGAAGGGTTTAGAAGTCAACTGAGCAGGTCCAGTGAGCATCAACATGATCACCATGGACCCATCTATCTCCATACCCGATCGTCCAAGGCATACCATGCCTGGTCGTTCCAATTCGCATGCCCAAACTAGCGTGGTCACATTTCCCAATCGCAAACTGATCTCGACCACTTAACTTCGCCGGACGAATTGAGTGGCTTAGATCACGTTCCTATGGGAAAGTAAGGTATAGGAATGAACTCCAGCCTGCCACCTACACGTCGAACCAATCGGCCGGGACGGACCAAGCTTGGTCGTCCCGAAACGCGCGCATGAAGAAGGCATGACGCGCGGCATTTGCGGCACCAAACTTCTATTGTAAATTAATCCTGACCGCTCTTCTTTGCCGGAAAAATTGAGCGGTCCAGATCACACTTTCACGGGACAATGAGGTATGGGCATGTACACCGGCATGCCGTCTACACGCATGCCCGATCGGCCGTGCCAAAATCGTTTTCCAATCTTGGATTCGACCAAGCTGAAAAGTGGTGCTTGCGCACCTCTTCTAAAAACCTAATTCCACTAACAGTCGCAGATGAGTGTCTCAAAGATCTTCTCGTCCGTCCAACTTCACCGGCTTGGTTATACAGCCCCGGTCAGGAGTTAATTGGTCAGTGAGGCGTCATGAAGATCACCACTCGTCACTCTACCATACCATGTGGTCGGCCAAGGGAGGACTTGCTTACGCAACCTCCAAACCATCACATGAAGTAGGATGGACATGAGGCTATTTTGAGATGCTTAAATAGCGATGCTTCATGCACGCTGAATATAATCGATGCAGTACCTGCATAGAATACACACGATACTTCACAAGTATCGACTTCCTAAATAACTTAGTTATTTAATCTAGCATTACATGCTACTTTTGTGGGTCCCACGGTCCACACACTCGAGATATCAATTATGTCACAAACTGGGGGATACATACTGGGGTATTGGTCTGGCGGTTTACAGCGTGCAGCACACAACGCGCCATCACAAGAATGTGTCAGGAAGTCATGGACGGTTAGTGATGATGGGAGAAGTGGGCAAGACTGGTCGTGTGACACCAACACACAACTCCACTACTCCATCACTCCACTTTCTCCACTTCCCACGAGATACGAGGGTTAGGTTTAAAGACTTGTATAAATAGGTTCTCCTCCCTATTTTCCAAAAAGAGGAACAAGGCAAGACAAGACAACATAGGCAAGTGTTGATACAATCGTATTCAAACACCGGAACTTATATCTTACATCCTGCAAGCCAGTCCAGTTTTCTGATACAAGTTATACATACCTAGCACCTTCACAATCTCAACACCTTCTTCGCTTCCCTCCCTAAGATCAACCCCATCTCCTTCACTTTGTGACCGAAACAAGTCTGGAACGGCCATTTTCTGGTTTAGGCCGGATTTGCACAGATTGATTTCTCGAATCTACAAGCACTCCCATGCAGTGCATTTGTTTATGGTTTAGATTCATTTCTCATCCACACACCCCAAATTACCAAAACCGGCAGAAATAGTTTTCACCCATAAACATTGTTTTAAAGGAAATACAAAGCTTGTTAAGATGCGAAGAAGTTGTTTGAGAACCTATTCCTTGACAATTCCACGAAAGGATATCCATAAGTTCCTAAGGAGATGAGAGGTATAGAAAAACCAGAGTAAAGAGGAGACACAAAAAAAAAAGGGATTAGGGAATTTTTAGTCAGGTCGAATTCTGAGAGATTAGAGCAATACTTGCGCCTAAGAGAGGGATATTGCAAGGATAGCAAGGTCAAAAGAAAGAAAAAAAAAAGGAGAAAAAGCAAAGATCTAAACACCAGTTCCGTTAGGCCCCCAGATTGCTCACTAGGCAGACTAAAAAATAAGACTAGGAAGAAGCTTTTAGGAATCGGCTAGGGCACTACAAAATTATAGCAATAACCAAGCAAATTAGAATTATCCCTTTTGGGTGAGTAAACTACCCAAAGAGGAGGGCCAACAAGTATTATCAAAGGTTTGTCAGTTTTTAGAATGGAATAAGAAATTCAAAAAAAGTACGGATCAGCAAGAGCAAACAGACTATGAATGGAATAAGGAATTCAAGAAATGTAGAGGAATAATAGAACAATAAAAGCAATAAGATTAAGTCAAGCTTTAGCCTAAAAAAAATCTCTACCGTAGCTGAATTGTATCCTAGTGGTGAGTATAGCGGTGAGAATAGAGTCTTTCCTAATACATGTGCCTAAATGATTTAATGCAAAGGTGATAAAATCCTAATATTAGTTCTTTATGTAATCCTAGTGTTCAATCCTAATTTGAATCTAAGGATGTGTCTATTGTATGTGTTATGATACTAGTGATTACTGCCCAGATTTCTGCTTCCTACACTAAGGTTCCGACCTAGTTATTGAGTGTCTAATTGTTGCAAATTGAATCACTAATCTCAGTTTGGATCAAGGATTTAAGGGGAAATTAGAAAATTGTTATAAACACGAGCAATTAAAGAATATTTGCTAAATAAAATTAAAGTAGATGTAAGGATTAACAGAGGGTTACCTTGGAGTCCGTCACCTGCTTCACTGGAAATGGGTTCTTTGCTGGTGCAGATCTCGGTTGTTTCTCTAATTTCTTCATGGATTGCTCTTCTTCGTCGTTAATATTCGACCCATACTGATCAATTAACAAGAGAGGTGGAGGAGAGTTCGAGTTAGCACTAGATTTGTCTGAATCAAGATCATCAACCGCAGGCGAAAAGAAGCTTTATGGGAGGATGGGTCGGGAAAAGATTCTTATTCAACAGAGGAAATGGGCCTTCCCTAATAACGAGCCCACCAGCTGGATTTTTGGATGAAGAACTTTCACCAAGGTCGCAACACTTCTTTTTTTATCGGAAAAAATGATGGACTACTAAGATCTTCGTAACCATGTCGACGCTTACCCAGGACTGATGAAGAGTCAACAACATCAAGGAATGAAGTGTCGCTAGAACATGAGAGGAATAAGTCACCATCAATGACTAAATTAGCGGTTGATTCATTATTAGATAGTGGCACATGATCGTGGTCAGATAGAGAATCAAAAAATTCTACTAAGAGACTAGGGTCAGTGCGACCAATGTACCAGCTATCCGATCTTGTCTCAGATACAGGGGAGTCAAGTTGAGAATCATAAATGATATCAAGGTTACCGTTATGTAGAATGGGACAATGATCGATTCTGTGAGCAAATCGAAAGCAATAGGTACAAAATTTATAGGGGAGGTTATAAAATCCAAAGTTAACCACGGTTCTAGGAGAGCCACCTACTGATACAATAACATGTTTTAGCAGGGGTCTTTCTACATTGATCGTGGCTTCTATTCGGATTGTACCATCCTCTAAGGGAATACAACTAGTTGGCCTTTTGCATAAAACCATACCTACCTTAGAGGCTATTTGTGATACTACTGTCTCATTTTGCATGTATGGTTTGAGATCGTGTATAGCGTACCAAAGAGTAAAGAAACGAAGGTCACGGTTTGGGATGGAAATTGATGGGTACTAATAGGGTGTAGAATACATCCTATTTACTATCTATTGTTTATGCTTTCTCTGCTATTTTTCTTGTAAATTATGTACTTTACGCGTATTTTTGAGTTATTATGTACTCTGGAGTCGCATGGAGGAAAAGAAGAAGAAATCACCCAATTTGAGCAAAAATGGTAAAATTGTCATTTCATGGTAGAACACTATCTGGAGCCAGCGACATGTTAAGGGGAAACTCTTTTGGGAGGAGTACTAAATACAGCCAACTATGGTTAAGGGGTTGCCAGTTGAGTAGCCCTTATCAGGGGTGACCGGGTGTCATTATCCAACCTTATCTTAAACCTAAATCGAGAGAAGACTTTTCTCTCATTCATCTCATTCTTTCCACCTGAAATTGAAGAAGCAGCTGCTGATGTTAATACCAGATCGATGAAAAGAGAGAGATAAGAAAGGAGGCGCAGCCATGGAGAAGAGCAGTCGTTGCTGCTGATGTACCGAGAGAAGAAATCGAAGATGAATTCAATATAGGGTTTGTTGTTTATGTTACCAGCGATGTGCAAGAAGAAAGGGATCTCTGAGTTCAAGAGTTTGTGTGGCTGTAATCGAATCGGAGAATGGGTCTGATGGAAGTGATGATTTTCATGGGTTCGTGGAAGAATAGAAATTGAACCAAGAGAATGAGAGATTGATGATGTTGGTGGTCATCAGAATCTGAAATTGGAGATGGGTTTAGTTTGAATTCGAAGTTGCAATTAGTGTTTCTGAAGATGAATTCGATAGAGGTTGAAGATGATGTGCTGCACTGAAGCCATGAACAGACAAGGAAGAAAACGATGGGGCTGTCATAGATTGAAAATGGGTTTGTGAGATTGTGCTGGGAGATTTGTTGATGCAGAGAAGATGGGTTTCGGTTGAGAAGAACAAAGAAGAACAGATGCTGCTGCCTTGGGTTTGCTACAAATTTATGGTTCGAAGTTTCAGCTGAAAAATCAGAGATGGTTCAGAGTCTGAGATGAAATCAGCACATGAGAAGAATCAAGATGGGTTTTGTTAGGAATAAAAGAAGAAATCAGTGGCTGGATGATTACAAGAATCCGAGAGGAATTAATGGGTCTGACTCAGTTGAAGTCATGAACATAAGTTATGGAGATGACAGGGAGAAGATGAACCTGATGTTGGAGAAATTGAATTACGAAGTTGGGTGTTCACTGGAAATGCTGTTGGTGGTCTCTGTAGGACGGAATGTGGCTTGAATTTGTGGGTGATTGATGATTTGTGAAGCCAACAAGAAAGAAGATGAGTTGATGCTGCAGAATTCAAGAAGCTGCAAAGAATGGGTTATATGGTTTACAATGAGTGTTGGTATTGTTGGTCGATGGAAATGAAATTGATGTTGTTGTTGCGGCTATAGTAATGAATAAATGAAATCAAAGTGATGAATGGTGCTCAAGTTGCAATACTTAGATGTATGTTAGGATTCTTAACAGGAGAAGACCAAAAATAGGCCTGAAATTGGCCGGGGAAACTACCAAAATCCAGAGGAAACTATGCTGAAATTCTCTGTCAACGAGTCAACTCAGTGATTCGTTAGGTGACTAGGTGATTCAGATTACTCAGATCAGTCAGCTGAGTTATACGGATGATTAAGAAGCTGACTGACCTTCTGTCTTGACCTTAGTGACTAACGGTTGACCAATTGACCGTTAACTGTAATGGCACTGTAACATAATATTCCGTATACGGCAACAGAACTCAAGTGATATTTAGGTGACCGGCGGTGGCTTTTCTGGCCGGATTCCGGTGATCCCAGTAATTTTCCGGCGGACCAATATGTGCAGAATTTTGTGAAGAGTATTCTAGACTCATGGGTGTGAACACTTGGACTTGGAATTGGATGGAGAATTTGGCTAAAATTTGGAAAGAGAAGATGGAAGATTTGAAAAAAAAAGACTTGGATTTGGAAGTTGAGCTACAAAGGGAAAGGGATTCTATTCCTAAGAGGATTGCAAGGAAATTGAAGCCTATAAATAGAGAAGTTCTCTAGTTTTCTATATATAACTTTTACACCTTTTTACACACACAACACTTCTTTTTTCTTTTTTCTTTGTGTGAACTCCCTAACATGAATAGCTAATTTTATTATTGATTGAGGATGAATTCCTAGTTCTTAACATATGATTTGAGTTTTGTTTTCAATTCTAGATTGAAGTTTTTCACATGATTATCGTTTGTTTTTACTAATAGGAATGTTTATACATTCATGGTTGATTGATAGATTGTTTAGAGTGCACGCTAAATTGATTTGTTAATTTAATCTAAAGCTAGTGAAAGTTAGGGGATAAGTAATCGTTTCTTGACTCTTTACATAAGTAGCAAACACGAGACCTTGCGGAGGGATTCCGTGGAGCAATTGTGTGTGAAAACAACGTTAGCAAGTAGATCTTGATCTAAGAGTCTAACTACTAATATCAACCTAATAAGTTCATAAATCTTAATGCGTTTATTTAAATTACATCTTGAGTGATCTACTACTAGGTGGTTTGGTAAATAGAATCCGGTAGTCGAGAACTTCCGTATCCGGTGATACAAGGGATTTAGGGGTTTAGCACTGATCTAGCTACTTTACCTACGGTTGGTGATAATTTGTGACTAATAAAAGTGGAAAAGAACATAATTTGAATCATTGTTTTGCAACAAAGAAGGATTCCTTGATCTTGTCTCTCTTATTGATTTCAACTTTATATTTGAATTGCTTTGTTTATTTTCTTTTGCTTTATAAATTCCCCATTTTTTGTGACAATTTTACAACTAAAAATCTCTTGCTCCTCGTGGGAACGAACTTGACTACACTATATTACTTGTTAATTAAGTGGAAAAATATTAATTAATTTCTTGTGGTTACGACACGCATCAAATTTTACCTTTGCTTACGGGAGCAAATGGACGATTTTAGTTGTTTTTATTTTTCTTTTTGCTTTATTCTTGCTTTGTTAGATTCTATAGTGTATCTAACTTAGTTTTCGAGAGTCTTGTTTCAGGTGTTATACCTTTGGCGAATGCTTAAAGAGGGCAGACCGAGTCCAATACGTCTTCGATCCGGCACTCAACTAAAAGACTTTATTCGTGCGGTTAACACTCCGCTTCCTCCTTCTTCATCAAGTGAGTTCACAGATTCGGACATAGAAGAAGAAGCAATGGCTGATCGTACACTCAAGGACCTAGCTTCTCACAAGCTCGATACACAACAATGGTGTATCCAAACTAACTCAACCTTCGAGATCAAGCCGGGGTTGATTAGAGAGTTACCAAAGTTTCATGGCATGGTGAATGAAGATCCAAACAAACATCTTATGGACTTCTATACCACGGTCATGGCCATGCTTCCACCGGAGACTAATGAGGATGGAGCAATGTTGAAAGCTTTCGCGTTCTCTTTGGCGGGCAATGCTAAGGAATGGTTGTATTATTTGCCTTCCGGAAGTATCACAATATGGAATGGGATGAAGAAACTTTTCCTCGAGAGATATTTTCCCGCATCAAAAGCTACTCAAATTCGCAAGGAGATTTGTGGGATGAAGCAAAATATGGGAGAGTCATTGTATGAATGTTGGGAGCGCTACAAGAGATTGGTGGCAAGCTGTCCACACCATCAATTCAGTGATGTTATGATACTACAATACTTCTACGAAGGACTCCAACCAAGTGATAGATCTCTTCTTGACGCCGCGGGTGGTGGTGCACTAGTGAACAAGACGGTCGCCCAAGCTACCGAGTTGATTGAAAGCATGGCGGCGAACTCGCAATAATTTTATATAAGAGGTGAACCAATGATTAGGTCGGTGCATGAAGTTAGTAATTTATCATCACACCTTGATCAAAGGATGGGAAGCATAAAGAGGGTAGTGCAACGAATGGCCGCGGTAATTATTCCGGATGATGAGACCGCACAAGTAAATGCATTATATCCAAATCAAAGGCCAAGGTACGATCCATATTCCAATACTTACAATCCCGGTTGGAAGGATCATCCTAACTTTAGTTATGCAAATAAGCAAGCGGCGGTTCCCAATCCGTATGAGCAACAAGGTGGTTTCCAACAACAACGCTTCCAACCACAACAAGTCAAGGAACAAGATTCTTCAATTGATGACAAGCTCAATGCATTGATGCAAGGTATGCAAGGTATCACCACTTTGGTTCAACAATAACAACAAAAGACCGATTCGGCAATCAAGGCTTTGGAAATTCAAGTGGGGCAATTAGCGACCGATGTGAACCTATTGAAAGCTCAAGCATCCACAAAGCTTCCTTCACAACCATTTGTTAATCCAAGAGAGAGCGTTAATGCAATTACTTTGAGGAGTTGGAAACAAGTGGAGCAACCAAATCAACAAGATGAGGTGAATGATAATAAAGAGGAAATTGAAACCGCACCAAAGGAGAATACATCCCCAACCAACCATCCCAAGGAGACGGTTCCTAATTTCACAACCCCACCCCCGTTTCCTATCCGATTTGCTAAGTCGAAGGAAGACTTGGAATACAAGGATATTTGGGACATCCTTAAGAAAGTACAAGTCAATATTCCACTCATTGAAGCTATTCGTCAAATTCCTCGTTGTGCAAAGTTCCTAAAGGAGTTGTGCATGAAGAAGAAAAGGTTAAAAGGGAATGAAGTCATGAGTATGGGGGAGAATGCTTCGGCGTTCATTCTCAAGAAACTCCCACCAAAATTAAAGTACCCCGGTAGTTTCACTATACCTTGCACAATTGGTAAAACAAGGTTTACTCGAGCTTTGCTAGATTTGGGAGCATCGGTTAATGTTATGCCTTCTTCGATTTATGATTCTTTGAATCTTGGTCCTCTTAAGGAGACCGGGGTAGTTCTTGAACTTGCTAACCGATCTAATGTTTACCCGAAAGGGATTGTTGAGAATGTTTTGGTGCAGGTTAATGAGCTTGTATTTCCGGCCGATTTCTATGTCTTCGACATGAATGATGAGAATTCTTCCAAGTCTACACCTTTGCTATTGGGTAGACCATTCTTAAGCACCGCCGGAACGAAGATTGATGTCCAAAATGGCACCTTGACTATGGAGTTTGATGGTACACTCATCCACTTCAATATCTTTGGAACAATGAGATACCCAAGTGATGTGAAGTCATGTTTTCCCGTAAAAGAGATTGATGCGGGCTAATGAATCGTGCAAGAGCTAAGTTGGGCCGTCGACTTTAAAACAAGCGCTAAATGGGAGGCAACCCATAGGTTTTGTATTTCTTATCCTTTTGCTTTTTGTTATTTCTTTTTCTTGTTCCATATCATGTTAAAATTTCCCACCTTGACTTTACTAGGACGATTCAGTTACATTGAGGACAATGTAAGGTTTAAGTGTGGGGGAGTGGTTAAGCATGTATTTAAAAAAAAAAAAAAAAAAGTTTTGCTTAAAACCTCCAACTTGTAGAGATTTTAGAGTCACTAGCATACTTCTAGGTATGTTTACATAGAGATTCTGACCGACATAACTGAACTTGGAAGTGTTAGGGAACTACGATCTGATTTCTTGATTGTTAGAGTGTTAAATAATGGATTTAATCATGCCGGTGATGCAAATTAGGAGCAGGGAGAAATGCATTATTAGAGTTGGTGATCAATCATTAGTGGAGACTACCCGTATTTATATCATGTGAGGCACCGACCAAATATTCTTTGTAGCTGACTAAAGAGCTTTCTTTTGAGTGTGTGTCACCGTAGGTTAATTCCGGGTAGAATGGTGAGCTACCCAACCTCCCACCAATAGAAGCACTACTCTTTGATCTCTTGAGTGATAATTTTGTCAATCATGAGGGTGACGTCTATAGATGAAAGCCTCCTTCTTGTAGTTCGATTTGCAGTTAGCACAATTCTCTCCACAACAACGGATCCATAGAAACACCATCATCATCAGCAAGGAGCGACATAAAAATCTACAAGGAAAGTTGAAGACGTTCAAGGTTTACAAGCAACGGAACGAGAAAAAGAGCAAATTTCAAATTCAAGTAAAGCAACATACAATGAGCAGATTTTTACATATATGTTGAAGACTTACAATACAATGAGGTAATTCTATATCCAAGTATGAAGACTTATTTACGAGAGCAAAGAAAAATCAAAAGGTGAGAATTATTGAAGTTTATGATTTCGAGACGATACAAGTTGTGAAGAATTAAGTGGTAAAATACTTCTTCCACGGCCACAGTTTGTTTTATTTTCACTTTGTTTTGTATTTTATTTCTCTTGTCTTCATATAATAAAAAAAAATGAAAAAAAAAGAGAAAAGAAGAAAATAAAAATAATAATAAAAAAAAATGAAATGAGACAAGAGAAAAATTTATCATTGTTTTTATTTAATAAGCCGTGGGGAAGGAAAATATATAAGGAAGTTTCAAGCGACAAGGATTTTGAAGAAAAAGGTTACAAATTGTCAAGGAATTACGAAGTTCAAGAGTTTATCATCAATAGTTGAAGCCGAAGACGAAGACCATGAAGATAAAGACGAGGAGCGGAAGACGTTTCTATTGGATGCCGTGAGAGTGGTGTTATCATAATTGGCCATCGGATGTGAAGGTGAGTAAGTAATCTCATCCTCGTTAATAATGGTTGATTTCCTTTCTTAGAGATCGTCAGAAAAATGGTTTTTCAAAATGTTAAAAGATGTGGGTTTTTAAAATATTTCGGATGTTGTCCTTCCCACCATTCAACGTGTTGCAGGAATTCTCTTCATTCCTACCTGCACACATGTGAGACCCATAAAAAAGCCGTATTTTTGAGTGCAATTGTCATAAAATCCTTTTTGGTGAGGCAGAAGTCAAGGCGAAATGCTTATTGATTGCTTCCCAAACACGCGTTCTCTCATTATGGTGTGATTATTTATCACTCAACATTTAATAATGAGAATATGTTCTTTAGTATTTCTAACTTCTTATTACTAGCATGCAGAAACTCTATGTCCTCATAGCTCTTTGGATGCTTGGGACGCTGGAACGCTTTGAAGTTGTAAGTTTTAGTTTGATTTGCTCGAGGACTAGCAAAGTCTAAGTGTGGGGGAATTTGATAGGGTGTAGAATACATCCTATTTACTATCTATTGTTTATGCTTTCTCTGCTATTTTTCTTGTAAATTATGTACTTTACGCGTGTTTTTGAGTTATTATGTACTCTGGAGTCGCATGGAGGAAAAGAAGAATAAATCACCCAAATTGAGCAAAAATGGTAAAATTGTCATTTCATGGTCGAACACTATCTGGAGCCAGCGACATGTTAAGGGGCAACTCTTTTGGGAGGAGAACTAAATACATCCAACTGTGGTTAAGGGGTTGCCAGTTGAGTAGCCCTTATCAGGGGTGACCGGGTGTCATTATCCAGCCTTATCTTAAACCTAAATCGAGAGAAGACTTTTCTCTCATTCATCTCATTCTTTCCACCTGAAATTGAAGAAGCAGCTGCTGCTGTTAATACCAGATCGATGAAAAGAGAGAGATAAGAAAGGAGGCGCAGCCATGGAGAAGAGCAGCCGTTGCTGCTGATGTACCGAGAGAAGAAATCGAAGATGAATTCAATATAGGGTTTGATGTTGATGTTACCAGCGATGTGCAAGAAGAAAGGGATCTCTGAGTTCAAGAGTTTGTGTGGCTGTAATCGAATCGGAGAATGGGTCTGATGGAACTGATGATTTTCATGGGTTCGTGGAAGAAGAGAAATTGAACCAAGAGAATGAGAGATTGATGATGTTGGTGGTCACTGCAACTGAAATTGGAGATGGGTTTAGTTTGAATTCGAAGTTGCAATTAGGGTTTCTGAAGATGAATTCGATAGAGGTTGAAGATGATGTGCTGCACTGAAGCCACGAACAGACAAGGAAGAAAACGATGGGACTGTCATAGATTGAAAATGGGTTTGTGAGATTGTGCTGGGAGATTTGTTGATGCAGAGAAGATAGGTTTCGGTTGAGAAGAACAAAGAAGAACAGATGCTGCTGCCTTGGGTTTGCTACAAATTTATGGTTCGAAGTTTCAGCTGAAAAATCAGAGATGGTTCAGAGTCTGAGATGAAATCAGCACATGAGAAGAATCAAGATGGGTTTTGTTAGGAATAAAAGAAGAAATCAGTGGCTGGATGATTACAAGAATCCGAGAGGAATTAATGGGTATGACTCAGTTGAAGTCATGAACAGAAGTTATGGAGATGACAGGGATAAGATGAACCTGATGTTTGAGAAATTGAATTACGAAGTTGGGTGTTCACTGGAAATGCTGTTGGTGGTCTCTGTAGGACGGAATGTGGCTTGAATTTGTGGGTGATTGATGATTTGTGAAGCCAACAAGAAAGAAGATGAGTTGATGCTGCAGAATTCAAGAAGCTACAAAGAATGGGTAATATGGTTTACAATGAGTGTTGGTGCTGTTGGTCGATGGAAATGAAATTGATGTTGTTGCCCCGGCTGTAGTAATGAATAAATGAAATCAAAGTGATGAATGGTGCTCAAGCTGCAATACTTAGATGTTTGTTAGGATTCTTAACAGGAGAAGACCAAAAATAGGCATGAAATTGGCCGGGGAAACTACCAAAATCCAGAGGAAACTATGCTGAAATTCTCTGTCAACGAGTCAACTCAGTGATTCGTTAGGTGACTAGGTGATTCAGATTACTCAGATCAGTCAGCTGAGTTATACGGCTGATTAAGAAGATGGCTGACCTTCTGCCTTGACCTTAGTGACTAACGGTTGAACAATTGACTGTTAACTGTAATGGCACCGTGACATAATATTCCGTATACGGCAACAGAACTCTAGTGATATTTAGGTGACCGGCGGTGGCTTTTCTGGCCGGATTCCGGTGATCCCAGTAATTTTCCGGCGGACCAATATGTGCAGAATTTTGTGAAGAGTATTCTAGACTCATGGATGTGAAGACTTGGACTTGGAATTGGATGGAGAATTTGGCTCAAATTTGGAAAGAGAAGATGGAAGATTTGAAAAAAAAAAAGACTTGGATTTGGAAGTTGAGCTACAAAGGGAAAGGGATTCTATTCCTAAGAGGATTGCAAGGAAATTGAAGCCTATAAATAGAGAAGTTCTCTACTTTTCTATATATAACTTTTACACCTTTTTACACACACACACACAACACTTCTTTTTTCTTTATTCTTTGTGTGAACTCCTTAACATGAGTAGCTAATTTTATTATTGATTGAGGATGAATTCCTAGTTCTTAACATATGATTTGAGTTTTGTTTTCAATTCTAGCTTGAAGTTTTTCACATGATTATCGTTTGTTTTTACTAATAGGAATGTTTATACATTCATGGTTGATTGATAGATTGTTTAGAGTGCATGCTAAATTGATTTGTTAATTTAATCTAAAGCTAGTGAAAGTTAGGGGATAAGTAATCGTTTCTTGACTCTTTACATAAGTCGTAAACACAAGACCTTGCGGAGGGATTCCGTGGAGCAATTGTGTGTGAAAACAACGTTAGCAAGTAGACATTGATCTAAGAGTCTAACTACTAATATCAACCTAATAAGTTCATAAATCTTAATGCGTTTATTTAAATTACATCTTGAGTGATCTACTACTAGGTGGTTTGGTAAATAGAATCCGGTAGTCGAGAACTTAAAGTATCCGGTGGTACAAAGGGATTTAGGGGTTTAGCACTGATCTAGCTGCTTTACCTACGGTTGGTGATAATTTGTGACTAATAAAAGTGGAAAAGAACATAATTTGAATCATTGTTTTGCAACGAAGAAGGATTCCTTGATCTTGTCTCTCTTATTGATTTCAACTTTATATTTGAATTGCTTTGTTTATTTTCTTTTGCTTTATAAATTCCCCCTTTTTTGTGACAATTTTACAACTAAAAATCTCTTGCTCCTCGTGGGAACGAACTTGACTACACTATATTAGTTGTTAATTAAGTGGAAAAATATTAATTAATTTGTTGTGGTTACGACACGCATCAGGTACCAACATGTGGCGGTGAGAAAATCACCATAAATGATCCAGGAATTGGTTCTAGAACCCATGATTTGGTTTCACTTTTTTCAAAGCTAATTTTGAAGTGGTTGTGACAAACTTTAGTGACGAGAAACCTATTGTTTT